>PVKZ01002283.1:0-243046 GCA_004027375.1 Macroglossus sobrinus
TTATTATTATTATTATTATTATTATTATTATTATTATTATCAGTATTATTATTTTGTTATATTTTTACAGAATGATGGGGAATCTGAGACAGAACAGTGAGTGGCTCTTTACTTGAGATTTGTATATAGGCAATTTTGTTTTAGAAACTATTTAGATATCAACTGTGCTATGTTGCTTCTCATATCATAGCATTACTAATATCTTTGATAGTAACTGTTTGAGAAATTAAGTTACTAGTTCAGTACCACAAGATAATAAGCAAGTATATCAGTAATTGGATTTCAACTCTATTCTACTCCACTAACCAGACTTATACTTCATTGCCATAAATGGAAGGACACTGGAGCTAAGCAAAGCACTCTCCCAATGTGTGCTAAAGTTTTAAATCTTAGAATTATAAATCATAAATCCAACTCGGTAATTTCAGGAATAATTACATTTGTCTAAGAAAATATTTTTTCCAGAGAAAGATTTTAGCATTTCCAAATCATACCATTTAGATTTCTGTCCTCTTTATATATTAAAGGTCATGTCTAAAAACAGTTGCTTATATTAGAACCTTTTTCAACATAGGACACAAAATAAACTCACAAAACAGTATAGAATGTAGATCTAAATTCACTTAAGAGTTGCAGACAATCTTATCATAATTCTATCATGGGTTTTGAAGAATAACTATTTATAGGTAAGCAAATTTCCAAATTATAGCTTTTTCTTTTCTCTCTTCCTCCCATCATTATTTATCTTGGGGATGTCCATTTATTCATTCATATACTCAATAAATATTTATTGAGTACCCACTCTAGGCTAAGCTATCAGTTAGATGTTGGGAAATCAGAAATAGGCATTAACCATACAGAGGCTTTATTTCTGCTAGAGATACAAATAGACATCCTTATGTATGAAAATAGAAATATGGTAAGGTCAAGTTCAGAAGAAAAAATTTTATGAAGGCAGAGATGAAGCGCCTTGAACCCAAATACCTGGACAGGAAGGAGATTTCCTACAGCAGGAATAGCAAATGTGAAAAGGCTGAAGTTCACAAAAGCATAAAATATTTGAGAAACTATATGTCATTACACATGGCTGATGGAAACGGAGCTTGGATCAAAAAGTAAGCAGTGAAATTTGGGAGGCTGTGGAGAATGAGAAACCTTGGTCTTCAAGATAGGTGGTGAACGGAGCTCTACATCTGTGAAAGCTCCTTTTGAAAGTCATGTGCAACAATGGAAGGTAGCACAAGGAAACCAAGAAAAAAAATGACTTAAGAACAAAGAGAAAAATGACCGGATGGAAAGAATGTGACCATAAAGACATTTTAGGAGTGTGTGGACATTAAGAATCATGATAGAAAGTCCAGTCAAATAAAAGCTTGATAGACTCCTTTTCAGAACAGTTTTAACATTTTGGCTGTAAATTTTCACAACAGGAGGTATACCATTGTGTCAAAGTAACTACAAAAAAAAGGTTTTATATATATATATATATATATATATATATATATATATATACACACACACACACACACATATATATACATATATATGTGTGTGTGTGTGTACACATATATTTATATATATATATGTGTATATATACATATATATATTCTCAAGAGTAAAATAAACGTTTTCTATTCTATGCAGTTATGTAAGTCAATGCTTGATTTGTAATTTTAAGACAGTGTTGTTCGTGGTATAGTTGACACACCTAACTAAATAATTTACCCTTTACATTTCAACTGACCATTCACTAGAATAAATATATATATTTAAGAAAAAGACATTTTTTTGTACTTTTTTAATCACAAAAGGTAGCTCATCACAGATCTATAACTAGAAACCAAAGATAACAAGAGTGCTATTCTTATTTCCTTTATAACTAAAGTATAGGTGAAGGGGAGAAGGTGGCAAACCATTTTTTTTAACTAGTGAGATGAAATTGACATGCAACATTATATCAGTTTCAAGAGCACAACATAAGGATTCAATATATGTATATATTGTGAAATGATTACCACAATAAATCTACAACATGCCATTCTTGTTTTAACAAAGTAAGTTACCCAAATGGAAGTGATGATTATATGACACCGGCCTGAAGCTTGGACTCATTTGTACCACATGTGCACCTGTGCACCTGGCTCTGCTGTTTAGAGTTGTCAAGAGCTCTGATTGGTCAGCACACATTTGAATAGGTCATTATGTACTCTACTGTGGGTCCTGAATAAAATGTGCAAAAATAATAAACTGATAAAATTAAAAAATTACAACACAATTCCTTTCAATCTCTTATTCAATCCTGAGATTTCACATTCCACTGACTGGCACCAACTCTACTCGGCCACTAAGAATTTAAAAAATCACAGCTCAAGATGGCATGTTTTTAGAAAAATGGTACTTTTTTTCCGTATTGACTATTCACAGTAAAAATGTCTCAATAAAGTTCTCCAAGCTTCTATGACTCTCCTTGAAACTTCTGTTCTCCATGTTAATGTGAAGAATGGATTACACAGACAGCAAGCCAAAAGTCAATAAGCGCGCGTATACACACACACACACACACACACACACACACACACACACACACACTATATTTTTCAATATGTCATTTTCAGTGGTTTGTAATCCTGGTGTTTAAAATGTTTTTGCTGAAGACTGTTAGCTAAAATACAAAGAATCTATAAAAGAGAAAATGGTGGAGAAATAGTATTGTTAGGTACACTATTTACCATTAGCACAGATATCCTTAGGCACTTGTCTGAGATCTAATATAGATTCTATTTTTACAGGAACCTTTAAACTGAAATTAGCCTTAAAATACCTTAGCTAAGAGTTAAACATAGTTTACCCAATACAATTTAAATGATCCGAAGAAATCTTAAAAGACCAAATATGTACATATTCTCTAGTCCTAAAGTATTTGATATAATTCAATACATATTCTGTGTCAGTCATGAGTTTTAATTGATTAGTATTAAAGTAAAAAAAAGAAGTATTTAGAGATCATTTGAACACAAAATAGAATGGAGATATAATTTTAGATTGATGAAATGTTATTTTAACACTTTTGTAACTATGGGTGTCTCACAGTATAGGAATACTTTTGTGATATCAAAGATCTTCAATATGTAGCAACATATTTATGAGTTTTCTATGATCTCTCCAAGTGAGCTACTGTTGGAACAGGGATTAAGATGGGGGGCTAGTAGCTAGAATGTTCTCCAGATCCACTGAAATGTATTAGGCAAACATGGGCTTCTTAGAAAACATAAATGAGAAAATCGTAAATCTTATTTCAGACTTTTAAAATATTGAACCTATAGCACTGATTACTTACAAACTCCTTATTTGTTGCACTTACATTCTAAGCAAAATTATAATGACTTAAGAAAGTACATTGAATAAGAAATTAAAATATAACGAAAAAAAATCTGACCATTTAGATTTAAGAAGTAGTGTTAGACCTATTGCTTTCTTTGCTCCTCTGTTCATCAGGTCATTTATTTAGAAATCTATTGTTTTTAATTTCTGAAAAAGGTGCTTGTATTATGATCATACCTTATATTTAGGCTAACAATCAGAAATCTTGGAAACTTTGAAAAAAAATATGAAGAGCAAGTCCACAGCTTCAGTGACTACATACTTAAAGCCTTGAGTTCATCTATGTGGACCTGAGAGCTCTCTCATATAGAAAAAATTACAAAAGGGATACTTTTGACTTTTCTAATGTAAAATAAGATATTCTTATGATGTAGTTAAGGATATCTTAAATGTGCTTTATAAACATGACAAGTTTTTTTTTTCATTGTGAGTAGATTTGCATCTTTACAGATTAACTGAGAAAAGGCCTAAAAAGTGGAGTATGGAGAAATATTATATGATCATCAACCTAGAAATGAAGAGATGACATAGATCATCCTGTGAATGAAAAAATTCCCACAGAATTTGTAATTATTTTTCTATGTAGCAGTATAGAAGAGCATTAAAATAAATTACCACATGTTATCTGCATTGGATGAAAATGTACAATGGCTGAGATGAAGCTGGTACTGGGCAGTACTACTTTCTATAAATATTTGATTCCTAGATATTACCAAATGTGTTAATCTATAATTTTTCAAACATACAAGACAATTATAATTAGACCTCTTACCTTTTTTTGGGTAAACCTTAAGAGTAAATAAGCCAAAGAAAAATAAACTCCCATTCTGCTTTAAGCTTTTGGGAAAATGGATGAGAGGGCGTCTATCATGACTTGATGTATAGGAACAAAGTATATAGGAAGAGGTCAAGGAGTAAACTAGAAAAAGCTAACCTCAGAATAGAGAAAAGAAATATGTGCTGGCTCGCCTATTTATTTCAGAAGTGTTCTTAAACCCAAACAAAACCTCAAACTTTCTGTGGGCAAGAAGCTTTCCAGGCTGACGATGATGCCAAACCACAATCCAAGAAGCACTAACATTGTGTTCACTGATAGTTCTGAAACATGAGCATGTTATGACTTGTGACCATCAATAAGGGATTAAGAAAGATAGCCAATATGTACCTCTATTTTCCTTGTTTTACTACATCATAAATTGGCTTAAACTGTCTTCTAAAGGATTAAAGGAGACATATCTAAAATATAGAAATCACTTTGTAATGAGTTGAAGAGTAAGAAAAAAAAGTTATCACTACTATTTTTAAAAATTCTTCCTGAATTTAAGCTCATAAATAATTGATATATGTGTGTAGAGAGAAGACCAGTGTGGGACCAAAGGTGCTCATAGCCATCAGAAGGGAGTAGAGGTTTGGTCAGGACAGTCTTGTTAGGGATGACTGTATTTAGTTCCTGGATACAGATTTAGATGTGAGATGAAAGAGGAAAACAGAGGGTCAGGGATGGCCTAGAGCTTCATATTTAGTATTTAGTCCTGTTACATAATACAAAATTAATTCAAGTAAGTCATGATGCACAAACCAGAAGGGTTTTGTATATCAAAATCTTATGCATTTTTTAAACAAATGAGTACATTACATGCTTTTTGTATCTCAATTAGTCCCACATTAATTTATGATAAGCATTTTTTCCTAATTATTCACTAATTCTGCAGTATGAGTAAGCAACTATTAGAGAATAATTTATATAAATATTTATATAAATCCTCCTAGAATATAAAGTGTTGCAGAACTATGCATACTTGAAAACAAACATAAAAAAGTGAGGGGAAAACCAGTGTATTAGATGGTGGGACCAAAAAATTGACTGAAATTCTAATTATTCCTTTCTTCCATATTTTTTCCCTTCAAATCACCAAAATCTTTCTTAAAAGTTCCCTCTGAATAGGGATTCTATACGTGTTTTTAACTTTTCTGCTTGTAAAGAGCTTGAAAGAGGTTGGATTTCATAGTACCATTAGGAAAGGAAATCTAATGTGACCATTACTGCTACCGGTTAGGTAGGAACATTCACTACCTGCCCCACTCCCAGTCTAGCTCTTATTCTTCAGAATGGGACCCATCTTTCTGATCAATTTTATTTCAGAAATGGTCTACTGTATTCTTTAAAAAAGGGAAAAGTAAACTCAGAGAGGTGAGGGTTTTTTTTTAATTTTCTCTGATTATTTAATTATTCTGAAGTGTACTGTAAATATCTAAAAAGGAGAGAAATTATAAGTATTATCTTCCAAACTTACTTCCTTATGTTACTCCACGTTGTTTTTTTTTAATTTTCAAAAATTATCCTCCAATTATCTTTAAGGGTAATCACCTGTGAAACATACTTTAGAAAACCATGTCATAGGTAAATATCAGATTCTACAGTAAGTCACCTCTTTTTCTTTCTACATTTCTCTCTCTCACCCTTCTTCTTTCCTCTTTACTTCTCTAATATCATGGTTAGCAATTGGATAGTGTGAATCTGTAATTTTCAAGATCATAATATAGTGGGCATCAGTTCACTGAGAACTACAAAGAGAACAGTCATTGATTTTCACCCCATCTCCAGAGAGAATATTACAAAATGATATCATTTAGTCCCATTGCTTTGGAAGAATTCCTAGCATTTAAAAACTTTGTAGAGACTCTGTATGTCATCCAACTTGCTAGTAAGCACTGACCATATATTTCAAATTTATGGATATTAGAAAAATTAAGGTGGACATCATTCAGTAGATTCCTGGAAATTCTCCAAAGAAGTCTAAGCATATGCACAATCCATAAATCACAGTGATAAGGAGGAATTCTAGCATATAGTCACTGACTTTCAAATACCGTTAGATGTTTTCACTTTTTTGAAAATAAATATCGCTTGTTACCTTTTTATTGTCTTTAACTCTAGGGATGTGTTGCAATAAGCAGGGTAACATAGAATCGTTAAGCAAAATAAATTTTTTCCCCTAATGAATAATTTTTAAAAATTAGACATAAAAAATAAGAAAGTGTGGGAGGGGAGCATTTCATCTGTAAATAGAAGTTGTAAAGATTAAGAATGTGCTCTGAGAGGTGCAACACTAAAGCAGAAAGACAGAAGAATGGCCATCAAAAGTTTTCAATTCTACACTCATTGAGCATCAACAGCAGTTAGCCTACATACAGTATATGTTGCAAAAAGTGGCCACAGATGTTTACCTTCTCTATATGCATACCCTCTTTGTAAAGTAATTTTGACATTCTTCCAGTCAAGAAATAAAGTTTATTTCTCCACTCCTTATATGCATCTGCTCAGAGACTTTGCACTTACTGTTCCCCTTCCTGGGGAACTCCCTTCCTGAAATTCCCCTCTCTCTTCCTGGAAGTCCCTTCCCCTGGGATCCTGTGCTTGCTCTTCAGTTTGTTGTCCAAATATCATCATCTTAGTGAGGCTTACAAAAAGGCTCAACTGCTTTACAATGAACATCACCTCCTTAATCTCATTCTCTCTCTCTCTCCTCAAACTAACTCCCTACCACCCTCCTCCCTCTCCTTCAATCCCTCTCCTTCCTGCTGGTTAGGCTCACAACTATAGAGTAGTATAAGTATCTTAAAAAAATCATTTTAAATCTACATACTTTCACTAAGAATCATACAATTTATATAAGTTTTACAAAATTATTTAAAAGGCATAAGTATTTTTTATATATATTCACTTCTATGGAAAAAGTAGAGATACATTTGCTTACTAGTTAGGGTATTATAAAACTCACAGGTTCTGCATTGAAAAGGCAATTGGGTAATGTGTGATGAATAACTCTTTTAAATAAAATAGTTGCAGTCCCTGAATTTTTAGGTTTCAAGTATTAGGAGATTTTAGTTTTATTACTTTATTTACCCACTCATTATATCTTTATTGAATGACTGTTATGTATCAATCAGGCAAGTCATAGGAACTTCCAGATGAAGAAAGGTTAAAAGAAAAATAATTTTAAATAATAGAAAAGTATGATCACTGTTAAACACACAGAAATGTCAACAGAGAAAAAAATAAAAGTTTTCACAGAATGAAAAGAAAGTTTCTTGAGAGCTAAAAGATGAATAGGATACAGTCAGACAAAGGCATTGAAGTGGTGAGGTGAAGAGTTAAAACCAAGTAGAATATGGAAGGATCTGCTTAGGAGAGAGAAAAAAATGAGGACAACTTGCAAAGAAAATGTCAGGGTTAAGACTAGAAGTTTACGAAAGCCTAGGGTGTAAAAATAATTCATCTACCCTAGTAGGTCCTGAGACTAAAGCGGGAAAGATTAAAAGCCTAGTGTTTTCCAGTGAAGATATGGCTTAGCATATAGTTTGCTGCCCTAAATTCAGTTTCCAATGTTTCTAATACAAGTGATTGGTATTCACATGCCACCAAACTACAGCTTTCTGCCTCAAATATATTGTGTCTGATCTTTATACCTGTCATTCATTCATTCATTCATTCATATACTACTGCTTTTAATTATTCACTCACCTTGTGATTAAGTAAAGCAAATATTCATTGAGTTTCTACCATAAGCCATGCAAGGTAGACAGAATCCCTACTTTCATGGAAAATTTTAGTTATGTAGACTACCATAAGCAGATATACAAATTATATAAGTTTATGATATCATTATAAATACATACATCTGAACATATAAATCCTGCTGTCTCACTTCAGAGAAAGGACTGCCTTAAATCCCTGTCTATGTGAATGAAGCCAGAATACTTTCTCTATTCTTGCCATTTTCTGTTCCCAAAAAGATAGACATCTTTTTTTTTTTTTTTGGTCAAAATGATGAGCTTCTGGAGAACAGAAACACAAAGGGATACCTCAGAATCTCACTTTCTATTGAATAGATACTTCTCCTAGTTTAAACTTTATTCATTTTTGATACGGACTTGGTTCAATTTCTGGTGACCTCCAAAACTAAACATACCCCTCTGGGACCATTCTACTTTAAAATGTGTCATATTAGCTGCTTCCACTATGTTTTCTTGTTACTTAACTACCTAATCCTTGTATTCCTTAAAGTCCAAGCATGCTTAATATCCATACTTGGTCTTGCTACTTCAACCTAGTGATTTATCTGTGGTATAAATATTCAACAAAGGCTTAATATTCTAAGCTTAATGTTTCTCACTAACTCTTTCTAATCCAGGTTGCTGGGTTGCCGGGGACTTATTTTGTTAGTTATTTCAGGACCCAAGAAGACAGAGGATCTACCATCAATATATTAACACACAACAGCATGCCCAGCTGGGAAAGAGGTGGCAAGAAGTTATACCTGTTCTTAACTGCCTGAAACTATAGATATGTATTTTTTAAAAAGTCTAAATTTAGGTAATGTAAGGTTTTTTTTTTTGATACCTAGTTATATTTAATATATAACTTCATTTGTTACACTTATATAGTATTTAGGAATGTTATCTCTATGGGTTTTCCCATTTTTTTTTTACACCTAAAGTACCTTGTCTTCCTAGGTGGTCTCCCATTCAACTACTAACCAGATTAGATACGATCAGGCATGTTCAGGGTGGCATGGCGGTAGGCCATTTGTTTTTTAATAAATACACATTTTGAAGAGAAATTGCAGTCTCATAGCACTTACATTTCAAGTTCAAGATCACAAGGTCAGAGGGAAAAGATCTAAGCAGGTCTGAACCTCAAAACCAGGTCTGTTTTATCTTGAAATAAATCCACTTATTTTCCTATTATACCATATCTACCTTACTTGGAGTGTGTTCATTAAATATATGTAAAGCCACAGGTTTTATGGAGCCCGACGAGACCATTCAGATAATCTGATTGAATGTCCTCATTTTATAGATGAGAGCACCAAAAGCAAGAAAGGTTAAATGGCTCACCCAATGTACTCTGTTAACTTCAAGTCATCTAACTTCAAAAGTTACGCTTTTTCTGCTACTCTACAATACCAGTAGGTTAAGTGTGATTAGCAATGAAACACTCAATATATATGTAGTCAAAGAGGTTTTATAACTGATGTATTATGTAACATCCTCAGTAGCTTGGTTGGAGACCTTCATTTATACCTTATGAGATTTCCCTTATCACTTTAGTGCCAAGGTTATAGACCAAATTAACATAAAAACATGCTGTTCCTCTCTTCTTATATCCTTATACACCTCAGACTCTGCCCTGCCGTTAGCAGTTTGCCTGTCGGTTTCTGCTCTAAATTGGCTCCTCACTAAGAAGTCATTCATCGATGAATACATTCTTAGTATTTAAAATTGCTAAGCTATTGGCAGTCCAGTCTTTTTTCTAAAAGGGCTTTCAAAACGAGCCAATACCATGAGAGACAGAAATGAGTGTTTACACAGGCACGTTATGAAAAAATGTCTAACTGTCCACTTTTATCGCTCTGGTATCAAATATTATTCTTCCTAAATTCAGAATCATTCTGAACTCCTGGATCCTGGTACATACAGAGCCAATAAGATAGTTAAAATCCTCTATCCTCTATTCAAGTACTCATATTCTAAGATTCTTCAAATGTAAATTTGTCTCAGTCAAGGTGCTAAGGATAACATCTCCAGAATCTAGAAGCATTTTCTTGCTTTCCCTTTTTTCGTTTTACTATGATCAACTCATTCTCACTTGAAACAATTAATTTAAAGTCTTATCTTTGGGTAAGTGTAGGGACAAGACCTGATGTATAATTGATAGTTTTTCTCACAGAATTGTCTACCTATACCTAGCTGTATTTATACTATGTTGGAACATAATATAAACTTTCTATAATTTATTTTTTAAGATATTAGTAATATTATTTAAGAGGCATGGAAAATAACTTTTTTCCCAAAGCAAACAGAAAGAAACATGATAAAAATAATAAATTTCAAAGTAATTGATGGCATTTGTTGAAAATTTAATGTACTAAATATTTGCTGTGGGTAAAGTTTAATATGTAGTCTTAAGTGAGTATTTTGTCGATTTATTGATCTACCTCAGTTCTACCAGACATTATTACATGAAAGTAATATACTTTTGTCCCTAGTGAGAGCTCTCATTAGATTTTATCTCTTCTCTGTATTATAAAAGTCATTTTCCTGGGATAAATGCTATTAGAAAGGTTCCCTCCACGTCCTCTTTAGAAACCAAATCTTAGTTATATTTAGGAAGTCTGAGTAATTTTAAATAGTATATGGGACAAGATTTATTTAGGTGTTATATGAATGAGTATATTTCAATTATAAATTATAATTATGAATTGATTTAACATTCATTTGAAAAATCGAGTAACATATTGTATTAGTCAGAGTTGTGTAGGTATTTAACAGGTTAATAAAAAGTGTAAAATAAAGAAATATAAAAAGTTGTGAACAGAGTTAAGAGAGAAGGAATGGTGAGGTACCCAAGGTTGAGCAGAAGTGGGGATGCCATCCCTGTCCCTAGGCCTGAAAGGACAAGTGGAAGGGAAGAAGAGCAGCAATGGATTGCTGTAGAAGAGAGTAGCAATCTTGGGTATAGGAATCTGTCCACTGACTTCTTGAGAACCAGTAAAGCAAACCAACACAACAAATAACTAAACCTCTTCCACTTCCGCTCTCCAAAATACTTCTAAATGACACATCAATTTGAGGGGAAAAAAATTGCAGTAAAAATTAGCAAATATTTTGAACTAAGTGATATAAAAATATTACATGTCAAAAAATTGTACTTTTATTAAATGCAATAAAAATATTTTAAAATTAAACAGTTATGTATTTTAAAACAGCAATCTGAGGGGCATTTTCAAAAGTAATAAAGAGTAAACTTAAACATATTTAATAGTAAAATGTGTGAATCCTTCCCTTTCTTGTCCAACTTAAAACCCAAATGTCTGCTATTACCATTTCTATTCAACATTTTACTTTAGAACATAACCAATATATTATGACAAGTAATCACAATGCTATAAAATTTGAAATGAAGAAATAAAACTTTCATAGTTACAAACAATATGACTTCACACACAGAATTCCAATTAATAGATAATACTATTAGAATGAATGAATGAACTCAGCAATGTTGCTGGACAAAAAATAAATATAGAACCCTACAAATAAATACTATATTCAGCATTAATTGCTTAGAAATAAAATGGTTAGGAAATAAATTTGTCTACAACCATGCCACCCTGAACAAACCTGATCCCGCCTAATGTCAGAAGCTAAGCAGGGTTGGGCCTGGTTAGTACTTGGATGGGAAACCACCTAGGAAGAGCAGATACTGTAAGCATAAAAAATAAGGGTTTATAAACTGACAAGGTCCTTGCAATCTGTAAGGTCAACCAAGGGTTGCCTCATCTAAAAAAAAAAAAAAAGGAAAGAAAAAAGAAAAAGAAAAAAAAGGAAAAAAATTAATGACATCATTATAATAGTTCCAAAAATACCAATTATTCAGTAATAAACAATTTAAATATCTGATATTTATTGAGAAAATTACAAATTATGTAGCAAAATTAAAGGTCAAAATCATTTTCTGAGTTAAAAACTCATTAAATTCATTATTGAAAACATATTGTGATAATCCATGTTGTAATCAATGTACTCTAAATTAAAATAAATATATCAGTATTTTCTGGAATGTGGAATGCTCATTTAAGTTTTGTATCAATTACAGAGGAATAGATAGCCCAAGACACTATAAGAAAAGATCAAATATAAAGAACTGTCACATCAAGATACATTGAGTACCTAAATTTGTGAGACAAGTAATAAAGTTTTTTGAATATAATAGAGAATATTTTTATAACGTTACTTTGGAAAGGAGTTATTAAACAAGACAAAAAAGCTATTAAGCATATTTCAAAGAATATATTTGATTATGTTACAAGTAAGAACTCGATAAAAATCATACAGGAACTAAAAATACTTGGTAAGAATACATATGGGTAAAAAAAAAAAGACAAATATCAAAATACCTAATGACTCTCAAGAAAAATATAGCAGTCTTCCCTATTTGCAGTTACCTGCTCTACTTAGTCTGAAAATATTAAATAAAAAAATTCCAGAATTAATTAATAAGCTTTAAATTGCATGTCATTCTGAGTAGTGTGATAAAAATCTCACACCATTGTCCTGCTCCATTACTCCTAAGATATGAATCATCCCTTTGTCTTGTGCATCCACCACACTATATACCATACCTGCCTATCAGTCACTTAGTAGCCTTCTCATTTCTCAGATCGACTGTCGCCATATTGCAGTGCGTGTGTTCAAGTAACCCTTATTTTACTTAATAATGACCCCAAAATGCAAGAAAAGTGATTATGGCAATTTAGATATGTGAAAGAAGCCTTAAAATGCCTCCTTTAAGTGAAATGTTCAGTGAAGTAGAATCAGATATTGGAAGGAGGGAGAGAGAGAGAGAGATGGAGAGACCACAGTCATATAACTTTTAGTACAATATATTTTTATAATTGCTTTACTTAATTATTAATTGTTATTGTTAATCTCTTACTGTGCCTAAGTTATAAACTAAACTTTATCATAGGTATTCATGTACAGAAAAAACACAGTAGACATTTGGTTCGGTACTATCTTTAGTTTCAGGCATCCACAGGAGGTCTTGTAACATATCTCCACAGAGAAGGGCAGGGATTGCCATAGACAATGAATCATTTAGAAACAAAAGCAGCAGAAAACTTATCCAGGCACTTCATAAAAAATGAATATAAAATGACCAAAAAAGACATAAAAATATTTTCAGCCTCACTAATAATCAGGTAAATACATATTTCAACTACAATAAAATATTATATGTTATTTGCAGAAGTTTGAAAATACTAATTTTGATGAGAATTCACAGATATAATAAATTCCTGGTTCAAATTCTTCACCCCTCCCTACAACCACACCTTTTGCCATATAACCAAGCAGCATCTCCCACTGAGGGTGGAGAACCTTTTCTCACTCCTGACATCGTGATTAACCAGGTGGCTTGCTTTGACCAGTGGGATGTTAATGAAGCTTCAAAAGTATGTATGTCATTATCCTTGCTCTCTCATGCTTTTGTTATCACCACAGAAAGAACATGCCCTTGACAGCATTCTGATCTCAATGGGATGACGGGCACATGGAACAGACACAGACTTACACAACTGCAGTGTAAATCAGAGACAACCCACAGATTATAATAATGAGAATAAATGATTGCTATGTTTAGCAACTTAGTTGAGGTGGTGGTTTAACAGCATTATTGTATCAGTAATCAACCAATCCAGAGGCAATGGGAACTCTCACAAACTGGTCATAACAGTATGAATTGGTACAACATTGTAGGACATATGTTTTTATTATTTATAAAAATATAAATAAGTATATATAGTCCCCTAGAACCCAGAAATTCTATCCCAAGATAACTGAAGTCATGATACACTTAAAAGAAGGTTCAAAATATCTGTTGTAATCAAAACTGGAAAAATACTGAATAGAATAAATAAATATATACATTGTAATACATTCATAAAGTACAATACAATATCACTCTGCATATGAACGTATCTGACTGCATATATCAATATGCATCCTACAAACACAATACCAAACAAAAGAATATTGTTCCAAAAGACATATATTTTGATTCCATTTTATAAAGTTGGAAAGCAGGCAAAACTATAGTGCTTGGAAATATATATATATATATATATATATATATATATATATATATATATATATATATATAACGTGCATAAGAGATATGTCATTTTTTTGGCTAACTTGAATCCTGGCTTCCTTTTGTTTAAGAAATTTTCGCCAAGAGAAACCCAGTATGTCCAGCCCGTACATGAGAAGCTAACACTTTTGCCACCATCCTGACATCTATGTCATGAGTATATAGTCTACCCTCAGCCAGTCAAACTTCCAGTCTAAAGTGAAGGTCGGGCAGTGAAAATTTATGCAGCTACAAAATACAATGTTCTCAGTGACAGTAGTGCCCATGGACAAGTCTCTTTTTTCAGCAAGATTTTGGCTGTCATACTGACACCTTTGGATCCTGAGGTGTTTCTTCATTTTGTTTTGTTTTTTGTTTTTTCACTCTAGTTCACCAGGCTTCTGGAACTTTTCTGTGTAAATCACTACAGTTTCATTAATGTCTTCTCTTTAATAAACCAGAGGCAATTCCTAGGTCTCACCAGTAAGACCAACAACACTGAGATATAATCTAACAAGATCTAAAGATGGACATAGGCTATTTAAGATTTTTCTTTTAAGTTTTGGGCCAACAAGGTACTTAGAAAAGAATACACTCAGCCAACCATACACCTATCTCCCTACTAGGTATCTAAGGCCCTAGATAAACCTGGGCTAGCGATTCAGTTTTTCATGAGTATAATTTATCAGAATTATTTTGAAACTGTAATGGCCAGTAAGCAAAGAGGCCTTTGTTTTCAGTCCAGAACATGCCATGAGGTTTGCTCCATTCCATCCTGTCTCTCTATAGAAAATTGCCTCATTAACTTCTGTGACATTATAAGAGCAACCACATTACCTCATGATGTTGGAAAATGTATCCAATCACCATTCTATTGCCTTATTTTAACATCCTCTGTGACTTCTAAAAGGGAATTTGTCCCTCTGAAACTGCTATATCCTTTTATTTTTCATTTTTAGTAATACAAAACCCTTTGAAAAGCCTGGAAGGGTTTATAAACCATGATAATTTGTAACAAACAAAAACATAAAAGAAAAATGTGCAGAACAGAGTAAATTCACAGGAGACACTGGTTTCACATTCATTTTGACTCTGGCAGCAAAATAAGAGCACCAAAGAATCAACAAAGGGAAAATAAAAGGTAGAAAAAACCAAAAGGCTGACAAACAATTCTGAACATGAAATAAAGGCAGCAACATGGGAAAAACAAACTTAAATGAGACAAATAAAATCAAAAATAAATAAAGGTAACCCAAAATAAAATTAATTGTCAAAAGCAAAAGGTAAATAAGCTAAGTTGAATGATTTTTAAAAAAGGGGAGGAAAAAATTTCAAATTCAGATTTGATTTTCTTAAGCAAAAGAGGATGCACTAAACAAACAGCAAGAGAGGCTCCCTAGGAAAAGAGAAAAAAATATAAAAGCAAGTGTAATATATACCCCATAAATCTTAAGATATTCAAGAAACTTGAGATATGCTCATTCTTTATTAAACACATATAGAGAAATATTTTGTGGTTCTCAAAACTACACTCACTCATATACCCTACTGCCTTAGGATATGAAGGGCTCATAAGCAGAAGTAATTCTGGAATTTAGGTTCCAGTGTTAAGCTTTCATAAGTCCTTTAGTATGGACATGAAACAGGTTAGAGAGGGGTATGGTAGCATGTTTTAAAAATTAGTGACTCCATCCATCTATAAATCTTTCAATAATTTATTCGGCAACCTATTTAATTAGCCAACACTTTCCTTCAAATTGGTGTGAGCTATTCTCATCATAGGTCATTTCCAAGATGTCTAATTAGACACAATTGAATTTTAGTATTTATTCACTGTACATTGGGACATTTTGGGAATTTTCAAAAGAATCTCAGAGATACTAAAAGTTTTTCATTACTTAGTTTTTCACATTGTTTCCACACAGTTTATAGGAAGAGGTAAGAGGTGTTTTATTTAAATACTGTGGTATTTTCTGGCAACCCTTCTCAACTGGGTGTAACCATCTATAGTAGGATTTGTCTTAGGTCTGTTGAAGTATGATGAAGAAAAATATTTTTATTTGGATGGAATACAAAGTGCATCAATGAAAAAGAAAAGAAAAAAAGAGGAAAACAAAGGAGATAATGTAGCAGAGCTAGGATGGATAAAGAATGTAAATAATCTTTCATGCGAGGCCAAATAATCTTATTTTATGGGAAATGATAAACCATCAAATTTTAGAGTAGGTTGAAAAGCTGAGACGTACTCAAGGAAAACAAATTGGAAACAGTGTTGTTGGCTTTAAAGAGAAAAGAAAAAAAATGAAGATAGGAACAGCTGGTAGGTGAATATTTATAGTAGAGGTAATAGATAAAGTAATAAGTAAATCTGAACTATGTTGAAGGCAACATTTGTCTACTTCCCTACTGTAGACAGCTCTGAAAACAGCCAGTTCCCCAAAAAACCTATACCTCTCTGACAGCTGCCCAAAGCTCAACATTTGACAGTAGCCTAAAGAAAATAATCTGCAATTGTAGATGCACTGCAAACTCTATAGTCCAGATAAAGTCCATTCCTCTCTTTTGGAGGAAAACAATTATTCATTTTATTTTATTTTATTTTATTTCCAAGAAGTGGAAAATATCAATTAATGAGTCTGAAGTTCAGATCATCCCTGACCAGTTACACTGAGAGTGTGAGGAACATCAGGAAAAAGAGAGCTTGTCATCTGTGATGAACTCACCAGAAGTTTAACATGTTGTGGAACATCTTGTACCATTTGGACACTATCCATCATTAAACATAGATGAGAAAGGGACCGTGATACACAAATGTGCTAATGCCAAATGTATACACGTATTAAAGATGCTGCAACCATCTGGACTCAATATGGAACCCAGAATGTTCCCATTTATCAAATTAAAATTCCCATTCAATATTTTATATTGTAATTCAATTCTGTTAATGACAACAGAATTGTTTTCGATTTTTCAAAGTTGGTTTCAGCGGTAGTGCACAAAGTTAACGTGTTTATCAAATCTGGGGAAGATTGGTGGCCAATAGTGAACTTTACTAAAATCTCCTTGGTTTTTATGGAGTGGGGAAGGAGAAGGACAAATATTAGTCACTATCAGAAGAGCGTTAAAAATTTTTAAGAGCAGGCATTTTCGAGAATTATTCCTATCTCCATTTCTTGGAATCATTCCCCCAGCTTCAAATCACTTTCCCTTCTCATTATTTATTTGAATATTAAACTGATTTCGAAGCTGAACTCAATTTGCATCTTCTCCATATAACGTTCCTCATAACTGTCATCTACTCCACTGTAACAAGGTCTCCCAGTCTAAAACTGGAGACGTTGCTGCGTCTACCAGTGAGCTGGTTTTTAACATATGCTGTCTACATGTAGAGATCTATACCTTCTTTTATTTCTTTCTTCTTTTTCTACCTAGCCACCTTCCATTCCTCCCTCTTTCCTTTCTCCTCCCTTTTTTTGCCATCAACAATTAGTCATTAAATATTGTATATGCCAAACACAAGTAAATAAAAATAGGAAAAAAATTTTAAAAAAAGTCTTGTACCTTGTCCAGTAGGCCCATCTTGTACCTGAAGCACCTCTATTGAAACCTCAGGACACCTCAATAGACCATTAATATAACCTGTAAAAAAATAATAATTTAATATAAATCATTCTGTGATAAGTATTGACATTCTCTTTTGTCCTTAATACTGATACTTAACATAATCAGTATCCTCTTTTTCTCTCTTGCTCTTAGGTAATTTCTGGCAAGAATGCTCATTCACTTCCAACCTATCCAGACTTCTTAGCTCTTTTCAGGGCTAGCCCAAAGCTGGATCCACAATGGTAAGATTACAGGTATAGAGTTGAACAGTAAAAGGGATGTAGTATTGGCTCTCTCCCCTCTCAAACATCATTAAGTCTTTCTATATGCTCACCTATCTCCATCGCCCCACGTGGACACATCTTTTTTCTTAGTACTAAGTCTCTGGATCCCATGGTTAAATTTCCATAATTTCCTAAATCTTCTTGATCCCTGAAGTAATATATTTCTTCAGATCCTGAGACTCCCAATAACCAAATATTAGTACACACACACACACACACACACACACACACACACACACACACACACACACACTTTGCTTATATCACACAAGAATAATATAACAGTTCTGACTTTATGAAGAGAGAGATAGCTGCTGTGACATACAAAAAAAATTGAGGGAGATTGAGAAAGGGGTAGTGTCTGAGTTTTTGGAAACTAAAAAAATATAACATTAATGGGCTTTATTGGAAAGGATCTGCTGTTATATGTTCTATATGTAATATAACATGAAACAATCAAGGTTAAGAGTGATTAACTTCTCATAGTTTCTTTAAAATGAGAAAGAGCTTTGAGGTAATTCCAGATCTGATTCCAAAATCCTTAAAAATGAATATATTATTTTAATTTATCTGTAAAAAATGTGAGCATATCTTTTCACTTTTGTAAAATTACTTAATATTTTAACTCCTTTTTTTTATATAACAGTGCATGACAGTGGAAATCACATGGAATTTGATATTAGAGATTTAGATTTAAGTCTGAGGTTTGCTGTTCGATAGCTGTGGATCTTAGAAAAATGACTTAACCTTAAAAAGCTTTAGTTTCCTCATGTATAGGTAAGTATAGCAAGATATAATCATAGAATTGTTTTGATAATAAGGGGTGATATGGTTAAGAAGTATTTTTAAACTAGAAGTTACAAAATACACTTCCCACTACATCATATTAAAAATGGCTTTAGAAAATCCCATAAAATGCCTGCTTTAAATTAAAAAAATATATATTTCAAAGAGAATGTTTTCTTTTTCTAGAGAAAATAAAGACACTCCAAATACAAAAGAACCACTTTTCTAAACGATGCTGCAAAAGTAGTATACCCAGAGAGGTGGGGTTCCAGAAGAGCTACTCTCTCTGGAAGATGTTTGATACTTACAAACACATGTGAGCCCTTTTTCTAATAGAATATAAAAGACAGGGAGAGAATGACAGCATGGACAGGCTCCTTATTTCTCTCTTTCCTATCTTATGGCACTTTACACTGGATGAGATTTTAGTAAAAACTGTGGACAAGGATGGTATTTTTCCCTCGTAATGAAAAAAACTCAGCATCAGTCATTGACAGTACTTAAAGGGCATCTTCTATTGACTGACAACTTTTAAGCCAGTACTGCTTTGCCCAAGGAATGACTGAGAAGTCTGACTTCATAGTTAAGTACGCTATTTAGGAACTCCAGGGGGCTGCAATGTTCTTCCTGTTTAACAAGTGTAAGTAAGAGATCCCACAATGCTGCTCTACAAAATCCCTTTTTCATCCACTTAATCCCCTTCACCGCTTCTTCTCCAGAGCCCTAGCTTCATGGCCACTTTAGTTCTTTGAAGATCATTTGTTCACCCCCATCCATGTCAATCACCGCAGGCCAAATTCTGCTCTTGCAAGTACATGCCAGTCAAGAGGAGCTGCCAGCCTTATCTACAGGCTGACTTTAGCACCATAGGTGGTGACTGTTCTCAAACAAGTGTCAATAAACCCATCAGAAACAGTAGCTAAGGCAAGTGTGTGGGAGAGTTTAGCAGAGAAGCCAGATAAATATTTTTATATGGCCCTACAGACCTGATTGTGTTTTTCTTTTTCTGTACCTCCAGTTGCACTGTGATTTTTTATAAACAACTACAGATTCCTTAAAAGGTTGTAGGGTTCTTGAAAAATATCACATCTTATAAAACAGTAATATTACTGTAAACCTTTATGTTAGAAAGCACATTCAAGTTCTCTTTTCATGACATATTAGGATAGATTGTCATATTAGATAAAAGTTGATAAATTTAATTTTATGATCACAAAGGAATGGGCTTCTAAGTATTTGTCAATGAGAAAGTTAATTCAATTATAAATTAATCTCTGCATTTGTTGCATTTAATAAATATGCAAAGGATTATTTTTTATAATCTTACAGGAGTCTCAATTTGACTTAATACAATTTCAGTAGCTCATCTGCCCCATTCTTAAAATCTGGGATTTAAGATATTTTATTGCACACATGATGTCTGTGGAGTACTCTCAATCTAGCTTTTATAATTCTAACACTGTATATAAAATAGTAAAAAAGTACAGGTATTTAAGCACAACATTTAAAACAAAGAAAATTAACTTAATTACATGCACCTTGGATAGAGACCAAAGATATAAATCAATATTTTCAAAAAAGCTCAAGCACAACACTGATACAGTAAAAGCTACCAGATGCTTAGTCTGAAACAGGGTTGGGCCTATGATACTACAAATTGAGGGACACTTAATTAAAGTTAAGGAAAAAAGTTTAAAAGTTTCTTTAGTGTAAAATTTACCAGATTTTAATATATTAATAGGCATTGTGAATATCCAAGAAAAAATCCAAAATTTATTGTTTCTTTAAAGTATTAACTGATAATATCCCCATCTCTTAGAGGGAGGGTTGGCAGGGGGTGTGGGGGGGGGTGAAGAGGCATCTTTGCTAACATCTATTAATTTGTGAAACTTGTGTTCCATGGTACATACTTTGAGAAATGTTGCTTTAAATAAGAAAACCTTTAAATTGTCTGTCTGAATGTAATCATTTCCTAAGAGAGATTATGTATTATGACATACAGAATATATTATTAAATATATACACAGTATACTCACACATATAAACATACATACATACATATATATATACATATGTGTGTGTGTGTGTGTGTGTGTGTGTGTGTGTAATCACACTGCATTATTTGGATCATGCATCATTCTCTCATATATCCCTGTATCCCATTCTCTCATATATCACTGGATTGCACTTGACAGTAGAGTTGCAAACCTAATACCCTATTCAAATAGCTGTGTTTTCTTGGGTAGGTCATTATCAATATTGCACCTTTGTTTTTGTATTTATAAAATGGAGTTCATACATTAGATTAGTAAAATCACCACATTAGAATCACTTAGGTATTAAGAAAAATAGTGAAGATTAAATCTCTAGAAATTTTTATTAAATTCTAAAATTTTTTCTTTTTGTCAAAGTAGTTTTTAAAAGCTCCCCAGGAGATTCTAATTTGTATCCATACATATACATATTAGATTATTTGATTATTTATATCTCTTAAGTATAGTTATTTTTGCTATATCACAAAGCCAGTTAATTCTGTTGTCAATCCAAACTTACTAGAATCTCTACTATATATTTCATAAAGTCTGTTTATGTTGCTCAAAGTCCATCTAATTTCCACTTTTTAGATGACAATTATGTAAAAGTGATGAACTGAGGATAGTTAGTTGAGTATAATAAAACCTCTCTTCTCAATGTGGATGCCAGAAAATTGATCTTATTCGGTGTTCTGAGCCTTGACACGTGAAAATATACCTAGAATAGTAACATTTTTTAAGTAACCGACACTGAGCCTACTTGTACTCTTGAGTCCATGAGTCAACATCTCTTAGCTTTTTTCGATTAGTTTTCTAATGATCCAGCAGGAGAGCAATTTTTAGCCAATGAGTTTATTCTGACACTACACTAGCAGACTGTTTTAGAATAGGTGGTCAGTCATTTGAAGGGGATTTTCGCTCTCATGCAATGATAAAAAGAAATCCATTGTCTTTAAAAGGGTTTTTAGAAGAATTGGAAATAGTTTCTGGAGAAAATCAGGATAGGCAGGGATAAAGAGGTGGGATTAGGTAAAATGTACCCACATCTTCATACAGCAAGAATCTCTGAAACATAAATGTCACCAAAGAGTTATGTCTTCTTTGAGGAAAGTCATCCAGGCTATTAAACTCCTTTTCAGTTGGTCATTGACTCAAACCGCTTTGGGCCTGTGTTGAGAGTGTAAAATCTCACAAATATTTCTGAGAAAGGTGGTTCTAGGCCAGCGAAATTCTCAAGAGAAAAGTGAAGCTAGGAGCTATTAGTAGTTTGTACTCAGCATGTGAGAGGTAGGATGATGTGTTAAGCCAAGGAAATGATCTGGGTGGACTACAGGCACCACCTACAACAGTCAACAAATAGCATTGCTCAGACACACTTATACCTTACAAAAGTTTATTCCATTAGGTAGAACTTCTACAGAATTCTAACTGGTCATAGTATCCAGAAAAAAAAATACATATTTTTTAAATAAAAACTTTACACACTTAAGGTGTATGACATGATTTGGTATACATATACATAGTGAAATAATTACTAGAGTCCAATATATCAATTCTTTACAGTTACATTTTTTTTTGTCTGTGATGAGTGAACCTGACATCCTACTCTCTTAGCAAACTTCCAGCATTTAATACAGATTGTTATTTGTAGTCACCATGCCTACACATTAGATCTCTAGAACTATTCATCTTACATAACTGCATTATTTTATTCTTTTTGACCAAATACTACCATTTTCCTCACCTCCCTGGTCCTAGTAACCATCATTCTATTCTCTGCTTCTGAGTTTGATTTATGTGCCACCATTACAGTATTATTCTGAATTTGATTATATTCAGACAAACAAAGACTCGTGGACAAAGATAACAGTTTAGTGCTCACCAGTGTGAAAGTTTTTATTTCTCCTTCAACCTTTAACTCTAACGAAGGTGGCCAGGGATGCTGTTAAGTATTCTACAGTACGCAAAATAGTTCTCCACCAGCACAATGAAGAATGATGAGTGTCAATAGTGCTGAGGTTGAGAAAATCTTGTCTACACTTTCAAATAAATATAATAGCTATTCGGTTTTTCAGAGCCATGCAGTAGATTCATTGAGGAATTCCCATTTTTCTAAGCTTCTTTGATATTTTCCTCCAAAGCCTGCTATAGCAGATCTGGCATCTATACTGCATTTAATGTGGACCATCACTTTTCATAGCTTTCAAAGGGTCATCTCATCAGCATGTTAAAACAAGGTACAGAGATTTTTGCCAAGGCATTACATCCTAAGACATGAAGCAGTGTATCTATATCAACAAAATTTCCTTTAGCTAGCTTTAAGTTCTGCTCACCTTTGATTTGGAACCTTAAAGATTCTCTTCTAGTCTTATTCAGACATACCCTCCAAGTACGTGTTAGTTATGTCCTACAGCTTTTTTGGAATAAAATTCCTCTTTTCCTTTAGCAGATCCAGCACCTTCCCAGTCAGCTAAGGTTAAAATCTGACCTTACCTTAGTTATGCCGTGAGGGAAAGTGGGAGTTCTTTAGGAAGACAACCATAGTGAGGTATTCACCTTATTTAAAGCTTCCCTTCAATTATAAGGATGACGGAGGCTTGCTTTTTAGACTTTTTTTTTTTAACAAATAAGAGAAAGTCAGTTCTATAAATACAGAAGGTTCAGAAAAATCTTTAGTTCTAAGTTTCTCAAGTGTATCTGTTCTACACAGAAATTTTCATCCCAAACTCATCTGACTTTTTCCCTATCAGAACCCTGACTTTGGTAGGAAAGAGTAGAAAATTCAATATTTTTCTGAGTGTCTGTCAATCTTACAATAAAATGCAATTTTTTCAGCTTAGTCTTCTGTAATAGTCTCTGAATCATTTTTTTTTAAGTTTGTCTGCATCGTTTAAGCCTAACCTATCAATCTCCTTCTTTCTGCCCTAAATTTGAGAAGTCTGGTACAAATGCCTGGGTGCTCACACAACTGATATTGCTGGGACTCAAATCACATGCTTGGCCCTGACATCTAAGTACAATAAAAATTCAAAGCCAACATTCTTCCCCTTGTCTCATGAAATTCTGGATTTGCTAAGAAGCTGTACTGGTCTCTCCAAAAAGCCTGATTATGTAAGTGATAAATCTTTCCATACTCTCTTGGTGTGTGTATGGCTTCATCAGCCTCAAAAATGCAAATCACATTTTGAGTAGAGATCCATTCTATTTATGTAAAGTGGCTGCAAGATCTGCCCCCCAGGTACAGGAAATAAAGGTCTCTCCGAAAGTTTTCAAAGAAGGCCTTTGATGCTCACATTATTTTTTTTTTGGTTTGTTTTTGTTTGTAATGAATAAATAACAACAAATCCAAGGCCTTAAAAGTATCTACCTAATTCCACAGTCCTAGCTATCATTTCCCTCAGACATCTCAAATATAAGAGAGACTGCACAAGGTAGAACATCTCTTCAACTTTTATCTTGTCCTATTTTACAAAAAAGGGATGTTTTAGCAGTCACACTTCTGGAGCATGCTAAGGACTATCGGTGTTCTACCTACCATCTGTCGAAGGGTAGTCAATGCCATCCAGAAAACAAATTATACAAATTTAGAATCCCATCTATAAAGGAGTATGTCTGGTACCCAACTTCTTGGAGTATGTCTGGTACCGACTTTCTTAGGTCTTATTCTTTAAGCATTGTCTCAGGTGAGACTGCTGTGCAAGAGTTTTTTTCAAGGATGTAATTTAGGTGAAATAGGAAAGGGAGAGAAGAAATTAGAATTGAACAAGATAAGGAGTCTGATTCCACAGAAAGCTCTGGAGCATGAAGGCACCCCAGG
This sequence comes from Macroglossus sobrinus, assembly GCA_004027375.1. Classification (NCBI taxonomy): domain Eukaryota; kingdom Metazoa; phylum Chordata; class Mammalia; order Chiroptera; family Pteropodidae; genus Macroglossus; species Macroglossus sobrinus. The sequence continues at coordinate 24,598 of PVKZ01002283.1, forward strand.
ATTTTTACCATCTTGAGACACAAGGGCTGAATTTCAAACCCCCATATCGATCAGTCATTGGCTGAGGCTATCCCTCCTGGAAGGTGTAATTACCTCCTGCCATATCTAGGCAAGCTAATTTGCATTGCTGGGGACAGCTTTCCAGAATTAATAGCCATACTCTACAGTGGCTGGTAAACAGATGCACCAGCCTACTAAGGGAGATCTGTGTGAGGCAAAAAGGACATGTACTACATCACTAGATAAATAAAAGTGAGAAAAATACTCCAGCTAGATATTGTAAAGACATACATTTAACTTGTTCCAAGAATAAAAAGGAAAGTTCTACTATAGCCCAGTGGGTTAGGAGAGTGACCAGAGATGAAGTGAAAAAAGTCGGTAGGGGTTGGTAGATTACATAAGTTTTTGAAGGTTAGGATAGAGTTAAAATTTATCTTAAATGTGAGAGGAAGGTTTAAAAAGGATTTAAGACAGGGAATGGAACAATCTGATATTACTTATTAACAACTGATGACAGTCAACAAGCTGTTGTCATTGAAGTTCTAGCCTGATGAAGATGATTACAAATAATTTTCAAAGGAGGATGGAGAAGTAGGAGTGGTGGCATACGCCTTCCTAAATTGTTAATGCTTTGATATTAAGATAAAAGGGAAGGTAGATAATGATAAAAATAACTGCAAAAAAAAAACCCACAAAACTTTGACAGTGGACTTCTCACTCACCTTAGTGAGATCAGAAAAATAATTTAATTTGAAAGAAATAATTAAAAACACTCACTTTCTTTGCACATTGTTAGTTGTATGGAAAATTATACTGGTTACATATGTGAAAGCTTTATCTAAAATATATAGGAGAGGCATATATTGTGCCATTTAGACCATCAAGAGGAGTTTTTGGTATTGACCTGTGTCAGAAAGATGTATATTTTACCTAGTATAGACTCTCAATATCTAGTAAAATGTTGATATTTTTGTTTTCATAGAATATAGGTCAAAAATAAGAAACATTTTAAAGTTTTTCTATTATTTTATTTCACGACTCTCATTACCATATAATTTCTTTATTGAGTTGAATATTATGTGGACCAAAGATACTATAAGAAGAACTAAACCATAATGGACAAATTTTAAATGATGCTAATTCCAACTGCCAGAAGTTGTTTAATAAACAATGATAGTTTCTATGCATTTTCCCATTTTAGCTTATTGTCTAGAATATGTCAATAGTCTTCCATTTAAAAAGACAGACATATATTTTAATAGTTGGGAGTAATTATATATATATGTATATATATATAAAACTATAAGTTATTTCAAATGTTATTGATGGCATACAATTTGTATGTTGCTAACCACTAAATCAAATATTTAAAAAATCAAATTTTGAGAATTTACCTAGATAATTAAGCTTATGCTTTCAGTGACATTTGATGACAAATAAATTTAATGATAACAGTATAGTAGAATACAAAATTAATATATGAAAAATATATCATGTTCTATTTAAATTTAAACAAAAATGGACCCCTTTCTTACATTTTATGTATAGTAACATGCATATCTCTGATATATGCATTAAACATCATTATAATGACTACAACAGGTTTTTTTATTTAATTAGAACTATCGTAGTTTTAATTACTTATAATTTCTCATTATTACATTCCAGTCTATAAAAATGTAGGTCATGAAGATAAAAGAGAAATAAGAGAATTTTTTCTCTAGAATATTGATATTCTGAAATTAATGATTCTAAAGAGGATGCTGGCATCCTGGGCTGCAAACAGATCGATGATCATGAATGTGAAATCTAAGCTATAGGATTCTGAACTGAACTGTGAAATAAGTGAAGTTTCACAGGTAATGAAAAAAAAATACATTTTGAAACTACATTTTTCCTGCACTTGCTCATTATCAAGTATGCACTGACTCTCTTGCATTATGCACTTGCTTTAGGAAAAAATTGAGATTTTACTGCCTAGAGAAATAGTGAAGATTTTTAGTTCAACTGAAATTTTATGTAACTCAGCATCACAGAAATAGAAAACTTCTTTCTAAGCTAATTTAACATATTTTTTCTATAGACAACAACTCTAGCTTTCAGCAAGCTTTCCATCTCTTACAATTTAATTTTATAAAGTTTTATGCAGTTATGGGAAATAAAAAATGAATGAAATACTTTTTTATCTACATTAACAGAGTTTGAGAAAGCAAAAAAGAAATATTAAGTATTATGAGTTAAATTACATCCTTCCCAAGAAGAGACATGTTGAAGCCCTAACTCTCTCCCCACACAAACACATACCCCTTCTGCAGCCAGGACCCTGGGACCTCAGAAAGTGACCTTATTTGGAAACTAGTTCATTACAGAAGTAATGAATTAAAATGAGGCCTCAGGGTGAGTCTAATACAATGTGAAAGACATCCTTATAAAAACAAGAAATTTGGATGCACAGACACATAGAGAGGGAAAATGATATAAATAGACAAAGGGAAATGCCATGTGATGATGGAGAGGGAGACTGCAGTTTTGCTGTCACAAACCAAGGAACGTTTGGGGCTACCAGAAGCTAGAAGAGACAAAGAAAAGGACTCTTTCCCTACAGATTTCAGACAGAGAAGGACCTGCTAATGCCTTGATTTCTGACTGGTAGCCTCCATAACTGTGAGACAATACATTTCTGCTGATCTGAGCCAAGCAATTTATGGTGATTTGTTATGGTAGCACTAAAAAACTAATATTAAGAATGCAATTCTGATAATTAAATGAGATTAAAGTACAAGCCAGGAAAAAATGCACGTAAACTAGTAAGTTCATATACTGTCTCAGTTAAAGAAAATGAGTTACTTGAGAAATTATCTATATTTTCAAAGTAGCAACCAGATAACAACTATTTATTATATTTTAATCAACCTCACCCATATCCTTTAACTTAATATTAGACATATTGTTTTAAATGTTAACATTATTAGACTTTCACTTAGGGGGTATGTTTGTGTGTGTGTGTGTGTGTGTGTGTGTGTGTGTGTCTGTGTATGTGTGTATGTGTATGTGTGTGTGTGTGTGTATACACACACACACACACACACACACACACACACACACACACATATATATATATATATATATACACATACACATACACAGTTGGAAAAAATAACCCAAATTTCTAAGTATTGAACCTGAAAAGTTTAGCTAGGATTATACTACATATCTCCCGCTTAATAAGTTTGTGGCTTAACTGCTACATCTAGTGATGAAAACATTCCTCTATGTAATCTTTTCTACTTATTTTATATTGTAGCACTGGACCAGTAAAACCTAAACTGAAATTCACAAATTGTCAGAGGCTAAATATGGAAAAGTATGAGAGTTAAAATCTCTAGGGGGGCCCAGCCATATGGGGACCACCACATGTTAGTGAGTTTTACCTCCAGGAGCCCTACTAGATTCACAGTGAATTTCAGAGGAAAATACTCTAATGTGTTTGGCATGGGGAAGGGAAAACAATTTTGAAATATGCCAGAGCATTCCGTGTAACTCAACGAGACCAGACCCCAAGAGAATTTATTTTACCAGAGATTAACCTATTGGGTTTGATTATAGTTCAGATGATCCAGGGGAAGGAAAACATTCAACTCCAGTCCCCTCTAGGCTTCCACGTAAGAGAAAGAAAGTCTCCAACTCCAGCCACTTCTAACCATCCTGTCCCATCTAAGAGGGAGACAAACTGAGAGAAACATTTGTGAAGTTCACACTCAGGGGCACAGATTCATTGAAAGACAGATATAACCATAGGACTATAGAATATTTTTTCCTCCCTACACTTTGCCACCACACCACTAAAGTGCTATTTATTAGAATTTCTTTGACCCATTATCATTTATATCATTTTAGGCTTTGGATAAATATTACAAGGCATACCAAGAGGCAAAAATACAATTTCAATGTACAGAATACTCTGCAGTACCAATTTCAAATGTGACATAAATGTTGGAATTATCATAGTGGTAATTTAAAACACCTATGTTTAATAATTTAAGAATTCTAATGGAAAGTGTAGACAACATGTAAGAACAGATGGGAAATTGAAAACAGTAGGAATTCAAAGAGAGAATCAGAAATTCTAGATATCAAAAACAGTCTAATAAAAATGAAAAATACTTTTGATGAACTCATTAGTAGACAGGGTGCAGCAAAGGAAAAAAATCTCTGAGCTTGAAGATATAATTAAAAACATCTAAAAAGGAAAAAAAAGGAAAAGAAAATATTGAACAGAGAATTCAAGAACCATGAGACAACTAATATAAAATGTAGCATATGTGTAATGGGAATGTCAGAAGGGAAACAATAACAATGAAAAAGAACAGAAGAAAATTTTAAATCAATAATGACATAGAATTTCTCCCAGTTAAAGGTAGATATCAAATCACAGATCTAAGACTCTCAGAAAACAACAAGCAGGATAAATATCTGAAAAAACTAGAGTTAGGTATATCATATTTCAACTACAGAAAATCAAAAATAAAGAGGAAAGGTTTTGAAGGAACCCAGGGAGGTGGTGGGGAGAACATCTTACGTGTAGAGGAACAAATATAAGAATTATAACTGAATCCTCCTCAGAAATCATGCAAGCAAGAAGAAAGTGGGGTGACATTTACAGTGTTGGGAGAAAAAAAATACCAATCATGAATTCCATATCTTGTTAAAATATTCTTATTAATTGAAAGAGAAATAAACTTTCTTCAATAAACCAAAATTGAGGATGAATTTGCCAGTAGACCTATCTTGCAAAAAAATGTTAAAAAGAAGTCCTTTAGAGAAAAGAAAATGATACATATCAGAGATTCAGACTGAGTTAAAGAAAGAATATTTGAGGAGAAATAGTAATCGTAAAATACTTCAATTTTTTCTTATTTTAATTGCTCTAACAGATAAGAGTTTGTTCAAAATATTAATAACAACAATGTATTTGTTAATTGTAGCTGATATATAAGTGAAATGAATGAAAGTAATGATACAAGAGAAGAGAGGAAGTAATTAAGACTTCCATTATTATAAGGTACTTACGCTACCTGTGAAGCAATTTAAGGGTGTTTGAACATAGATTTGGATTAGTTGTAAAGGTATATTGTAAACTCTATGACAACCACTATAAAAAGAGAGAAATGGTGTAATGGATAGGCTGTGAAAGGAGAGAAAATAATTCATATAAAATGTTCAATTAAACCAAGAAGGTAGGAAAAGAGTGGAAGTCAAAATTGGGAGTAAAGAACAAGGGTGATAAATAGAAAACAGTAACAAATATGTTAATATGACTATATCAATAATCACTTTAAACATCAATTGGTCTAAATATACAAATGAAAACCAGAAATTGTCATGTGGACTAAAATTAAGACCAAACTATATACTATCTATAAGAAATCTAGTTGAAATATAAAATCACATATGGAATAAAAGTAAAAGGATGACGAAAAATATATTATGCTAATATTAGTAAAAATAAAGTTGGAGTAGCTATATTAATTACACGCACAGCAGGTTTAAAATCAAGTAAAAACCTTAGGAATACAGAAAGGTATTGCAAAATAATAAACATGTTAATTATCTAAGAATATATAACAATTCTTCATGTGAGTGTGCCAAATAAGAGAATGACAATATACATAAGGCAAAAAAAGGATATAACTGCAAGAGTAAACAGATGAATCTACTATTACAGGTGAAGACATCAACATCTTTCTATCAGAAATGGATGTATCCAGCAGGTAGAAACTCAGTAAGGACTAGTTGAACTCAATAACACCATCAAGCAACTGGATATAAGTGACATCTATTTATTACTTCATACTACTGCAGAATCCACATTTCTCCAAAATCATGTGGAATATTCACCATAATAGACTACATTCTGGGCCATAAAACACATTTTAATAAATTTAAAGAATGCAAATCATAAGTACATATGAGTTTAAACCACAATGTAATAAACTATAAATAACAGAAAAATAGCTGGAAAATACCAAAATAAAGTTAAAAATGCACACTTCTAAGTAACACATGTGTCAGAGAGTAAATCTCTAGAAATTAAAAAAAAATGTTTGAAATAAATGAAAATAAAAATATTCTTGCAAAAATTTCTGGGATACAGTGACAGCAATGATAAGAGAGAAATTTATACAGCATTTAATGTATACATTAAAAAAGAAAAAAGATCTTAAAATCGATAATCTAAATTCCCCTTAAGAAACTAGAAAGAGAAGAGACAGATAAAATACAAAGTAAGCAGTAAACAAGAAATTATAAAAACTAGAGCAGAAATTTAAATAAGAAATCAACAGAGGAAATTCAAGAAAAACAATAGTTGCTTTTTTGAAATTAGCAGCAAAATAAAAAATCCTTCATTCTGCTAACAAAAAAAAAAAAGAGAAAACACAATCATTAGTATCAGGAATTAAAGAAGGGACATCTTATAGATCCTATGCTCATTAAAAGGATAATCAAGAAATATGTTCACAAATATGAAAATCTAGATAAAATGAACCAATTCCTTGAAAAACTCAAGATGCCATAACTCACATGAGAAAAAAAACAGATCATCTGAATGGGTCTGTATTTATTTTAAAAATTTAATCAATGATTAATGACCTTCAAAAGAGACAGTACCAGGCCCAGATGGGTTCATTGGTAAAATATATCAAACATTTAAAAAAGAAATTATACCAATTCTCTATAAACTCATTCAGAAGATAGAAACAAAGAGAAGACTTCTTACTTAATTCAATGTATAGGGCTAGCATTTACCCTATTTACAAAACTAGGCAAAGACATTACAAGAAAAGAAAACTACAGACCAATATCTCATAAGAATATAAAAGCAAAATCCTAAAAAAATTAGTATATCCAATCCAACAATGTTTAAGAAAATTATACACTACAAACTGATAGAAATTTATTTCAGATATGCAAGGCTCATTCATGATTTAAAAAAATCATAGTGTAACCCATTGCATCAATAGGCTAGAGAAGAACCATATAATTATGTATTTCAATAGATGACAAAAAAGCATTTGACAAAATCTAACATGTATTCAAGATAAAATCTCCTAGTAAACTTGGAGTAGAGAGAAACTTTCTCAACTTGATAAAAAGCATCTATAATCAAAAAACAAAAACAAAAAAATTACAGCTAGTATTATACTTACTGGTAAGTAACTAGAAGCTCTCCTTCAAAGATCAGGAACATAATAAAGCTATGCCCTCCTTCTGTTCCTTTTCAACACTGCAATGAAAGTTCTAACTAATATAATAAGACAAAAAACAAATAAATAAAAGGCAAAAAAAAACATTTTTTTTGTTCTTAGCATGACATGATTGTTTTTGTAGAAAATCTCAAAAACTGAAAGCATTGACCAAAAAAAAAAAAAAGGCCTGAAAATAATTCGCAATTATAGCAAGATTGCAAGATACATGGTAATACACAAAAGTCAATTGTTTTTCTATATACCAGGTGGAATTTTAAATTAAAAATATAACATCACTAATATTAGTACCCCCCAAAATAAAACAGGTATATATCTAACAAAATATGTATATGAGCTATATGAGGAAATAACAAACCTGCTACAAAAATCAAAGAAAAACTAAATAACTGAAGAGACATTCCATTTTCATGGATAAGAAGACTCAATATCGTCAAGATGCCAATTCTTTTCTGCTTAATCTATAGATTTACTACAATCCCAATAAAAATTCCAGCAAATTGATTTGAAGATATTGACATATTGATTCTAAAATTTATGAGAGACAACAAACTAGTATACAGAACATAATATTAAAGAAAAGATGCAAAGTTTAAGATGTGATACTACTTCATCCAAACTTACTATAAAGCTACAGTAATCATAACAGAGTAGGCCTACTTAAATAAAATCAACTGATCTTTGACAAAGAGACAAAGACAATGAAATGAAGGATAGTTTTTTAAATAAATGGTACTAGTACAATTGGATATGTACCCTCAAAAAAAAAAAAAAAGAATCAAGGCACAAACCTTATACTCCTCACAAAATTTAACTCAAAATTCATCATAAGGCTATAAGTAAATTAAAAATCATGAAACTGTTAAAGACAAATTGGAAAAAATCTGGATGACTTGGCATGTGACAATGACTTTTTAGATACAAAATGAAAAGCACAATTCATAAAAGAATTAATTGGTAAGTTAGACGTCATTAAAATTAAAGACTTCTGCTCTGTGAAAGACATGATTGAAATAATGAGAATACAAGCCATAAATTGGAAAAAAATATTTTCAAAAGGTGTATCTGATATAGGGACATATTCTAAAATATATTAGAGAATACTTAAAACTCACAATAAAAAAAAACACATAACTTGGTTAAAAAATGGAAGAAACATTTGAATAGAAACTTCTCTAAAGAATATATATACAGATAACAAATAAGCATATGAACAGATATCATATGTCATTAGAAAACTGTAAATTGAAACAACAAAATGTCACTTCCTCCTACCAAAATGTACAAAATCTGGAACACTGTCAACACCAAATGCTTGTGAGGATGTGGAGCAACAGTAACTCTCATTCATAGCTTGTGGAATGCAAAATGGTACAGTCACTTTGGAATAAAGTTTTTTATAAAACTACACGTATTCTTATCACATGATCCTGCAGTCATGCTCCTTGGTATTTGCCTAAATGAATTGAAAACATGATCGCACAAGAACCTGTACACAGATATCTACAGCAGCGGCCTTGTTCACAATTTCCAAAATTTGGAAGCAACTGAGATATATTTCACTAGGTGAGTGGATAAATAAATTGGTTTGTCCAGACAATAGAAAATTATTCAGCACTAAGAAAAAATGAGATATCAACTCATGAAAAAAACATGAGATACCTTAAATGCACATTAGTAAGTGAAAAAATTCAGTCCGAAAAAGTTATATACTGTTTGATTCCAACTGCATAAAATTTTAGAAAAGGCAAACCTATAAAGACAGCAATATAATAGACATATAGCCACTTTTGACCGTGTTTTTAAAAATATTCTCAGTGACACATATGCTCAGAAAAGTCTATATTCATTGTTGTTTTCATTCCTTTTGTGATGACATTGTTGTGAGAAATTCCATGAAAACCATTAAAAAAAGATATAAAGTGAATATTGATATCAAACATATATAGAATTTTATTTCATATAGAACAGAGTGCTATTGACAATTAGGATAGATGCTATTAATTAAACATTAGTTGACTGAAAGACCTGAAGTGTTGGGAAAATTTTAAAAGTGATTCTCAAATAGACTTAAGCCATTAAGAATTTATTTCAAACTCACATCTGGTTTACTCAATAGTTCGCTCCATTTTTGTTCCTTTAGTATGTTAGTCAGCTCAGGCTGCTGTAAGAAAATATCATAAACTGGGTAGCTTATCACAACATAAATTTATTTCTCATGATTCTGAGGCTGGAAGTCTGAGGTCACAGGTCAGTGCAGTCAGGTTCTAGTGAGAGCCGACTTTTGGGTTGTGGAGTCCTGACCTCTCACCTTGTCCTCACATGGCAGAAAGGGCAAGGGTGGATTATCTGAGTCCCTTTGATGGCACAGTGCCATGCATGTGGGCTTCACTCTCATGACCTCACAACCCTAAGGCCCTACCTCTTAATACTGTCACACTGCGGGTTTGGATATCAACACATGGATTTTAGGGAAACACAAATATTCAGTCCATTGCACTGAGAGAATTATATTTCCTTTTCTATTATTCCATAAATTTTATGACTACTTTTTTTCTAGGATATGTTATACTTTCTTTTTGATGACTATTATATAATTACCTTATTAAACAAGAACTTGGTCAATTCCCACACTTGAAATATGGTTAATACGGTCTTTAGTACCTCAGGTATGGAGGAAGAACAGTAAAACACTTAACAGTGTCCCCATACTTAGATCCATATGGGTGGGGTCTTTTAAAATGATTGTAGTTGACAATATATCCCTTAACAAGTAAGGATGAACAAGATAAATGTCATTCTAAGAGAAAAACTCAAATATCAAAAGTTCTTTTTTTGTTTTTTTTCTGTATGTAACCCCCACTCAATCAGTGACTGTATGTGAGTTGTTAAGATGATGAGGACACTGAATATGGGAAGCCTTGTTGTAATTCTGCTTCCTTCTTCATGCTGAATACAGGCATTTTATTTTCTACTCTCCTGTAGATATAGCTAACATCCCTGCCTGAAATAAAAGTTCTATGAAATTATAAGACAACCAGCATGGTTTTGAGTGGCCAAGAATTTCAATGTTAATAACAAGAATTGAAAAGAATTAAAACAAAGTATTGATAAACTTTGATAGAGTCAGGATAGTGAGAGGATAGGTGACTAATAAAAGAAGGTCTAGATTAACCTCAAGAAAGTATTTTATGTTTGGCCAATTTTACAAGCAGTTTTCTATTAAGTTGTTGCCATTTTGCCATTTTTGTTCATATATATATATATATATATATATATATATATATTTATACATTAAATACTTTATTATTTACTCATTTACTCATATATTATTTTATCTCTTGTGTTTATGTAGCTTATATTACATATTATTGGTAATTATTTTACTTATATCTTATCATGTGTGTGTTTCATATTTTAAAGTATCATATTCAATAGTCCAAAATGACTTCTAGAAAAAAATCTCCTTTTTACAACATTAAAAACATTTTCTATTGAAATGACTCATTGCCTGAGTTGGCCTAAAACACTATTCAATGTGTTCTCCCTAATCTTTTTCTATATTTGCAAGAACAAACTTGTTTCACTGTATTTAAGAATTAAAAACAATTATCATAAGGCTATTTCCCTAAGAATATTTTATATGCAAAATGAAGGTTGTGGATATAATCATCAATGTGAACATTTTAAGTTTTAAAATTATTTTATTATGCTTTGCTTTGTATTATTTTCAACTCTTAATAATGGTAATACATATTTAATTCAACAAAATATATCAAAATATAAAATTTATTATTCTTATTTTAAAGATGAAGAAACTTTTTCTAGTTCATGATAGTAAATGGTTGAACCAGGATTCAAATTTTACAACATAAACATTAACAACTTGCTATCAGATAAGCTACAACAACAAAAGACATAGAAACTGAGGTCATAATAGATAGATAAAGTCCAAAACTTGTTTTTTTCCTAATTAGATCGATCAGTTATTTAAATCTCCCTAAGCCTCAATTTCTTCATTCTATAAACAGACATTTACACAACAAACCTTTATTTTTTTTATTTCCTTCCTAAATAAGTTAGAACTTAGTTTATTATTTGCATAATAAATCCAGGAGGATTTATTCAGCTGCAGAATAAATAACCAAGTCTCTTTATTTTTTTACCATGTGATTGGATTTTATTGGTGCTAAAGCAGAATGGTTTTAAATGCCTGAGGTTTTTTTCACATTTAAATTATTTTTAAATTGCTTGAATATGGATTTTTTTAAGTTTATGCTCAGGTTAATAATGCCATGTCCGATGTTTGTCATTTTGATGGTTTTTAATTGTCTTTTTGTCAATAGAGAATATGTTAAATGTGACTTTCTTGCAGTTTGTCTACATGCAGCCATAATTATTGGAACATTCAAATATACAGAGAAAGCTGAATAGCAAAATCATAATTACTTTCTATTTGTACTTTTACTCTTGGTAAAATGTCACATGTAAAATAAGTCACAGAATTCTAGAAATAAGTAGTCTCATAGAAACCACTAATATTATTATCCTTTTCATATAGAAAACAGTAAAGTTATGAAATTTAGGAATTTTATTTACTGACAGAGTTAAGAGAAAAATATTGAACAAGCATTTGTGGATTTGTACCAATTTCCAGCAATTCGTTTATTGCACATCCCATATTTCACCAACTTAACCACAAGTCTACCAAAAAAGATTTTGGTGAATCTAAATTAACATGTGACTCTGGCGTTTTCCTACTAAAAGAAAATATAGTAAAAGTAGTACAACATATTCTTAGCGATTAAGACAAGCCGAGATTAATAGATAACTACACTCATTAAATTGTTAGAAAACTTTGATTTTTGATAATGTATTCTAGAATTTTTCAACAATTAAATTTATATTTACCTCCTGATAGTTTCTTAATTACAATAGTTTCTTTAGCTTAGTGTTGAATAAATTTTATAAAATATCAACATAATTTTACTCTTTTTAAACATTATACTGTATTTATTTCCCTCATCTCTCTGCATTCTCTCTCTCTCTCTCTCTATATATATATATATATAATATATATATATATATATATATATATATTATATATATATATGCATTCTTTTTTGCTGAAAGTTTTTATTTAGTTGTGCTCATTTACATTTCATTATTCATCGCCCAAGAATCAGGTTATTCTTCTGCATAACTGCAGTATAATTATGACACTGAGATAACAATAGAATACTGTTGTCTAATATGTCTAATATCTCCATTTTCCTCCCCTAAGATTATCTTCCTAGCTACTTCTTATCTTTAGAATTAAAGGAGCACAAGTTCATCTTAATTGCAAAGTTTATTGAGTTGATTTACTCTACAATACTTCACAAAAAAAAACTTTTCTTGTTTGTTTTTTATGATATTGATATTTTTGAAAATCCTAGGCCAATTATCTTGCAATTATATATTCTTAATCATTACTCAGACTCAACCTAAAAAATGACATTTGTAGGTTTCTTATGTTTTATCTAGAATTGCAAATTCTTTATAGTTCATTTAAAACTGACCTCTATCTTTATGTTATTTGTTCTAGCCTTTTCAATTTCAAAAACTTTAGGGTTTCATTTTTAAAAAGTTTTTTAAAAGTAAAAGAAAAAAAACCAGATACAATATGTAGGAATTTAAAACAATTATCTATAATAGATGAAAATTACACACATTTTTAAAGCACCTTGGCAGCCTCTAACTCTGTAAGGTCATGAGCACAGTTTAAATTATTTTAGTTGCTCTTAACATGTTTTCTCTCATCACCTGTCTGAATGTATATTCTTCAAGTTTAGTTCTATTTTTTAATCCAGGTTGAACCATAAGTGACCTGAGAAGCAGGATAACATTTATTTTTTATTTTTTTTTTGTCCTTGGATAGTTGACACAGTAGTATGTGTTAAAAGAAGTAGAGATTGAATGGAATTTTGCTATTACCACTGACAGGTTACCTGGTTTATTAATTTGCTATGGCTTCTATAACAAGGTACCATAAACTAGATGGCTTAAACAGTAGAAATGTATTTTCTCAGAGTTTTGGAGGCTAGAAGTCCTAGATCCAGGGGTTGGAAGAGTTGGTTTCTCCTAAAGTTTCTTTGCTTGACTTGTAGATGATCATGTTCTCCCTGTTTTCACCTAGTGTTCCCTCTGTGTGTATCTGTGTGTATCGATCTTCTCTTCCAATAAGGATTCCAGTAATAATGAATTAAGGCCGGTCTTAATGACACAATTTTAACCTAATTACCCCCTTTAAAATCTTATCTCCAAATATAATAATGTCCACTAGGGATTAGGACTTCAACATATGAACTGGAGGAGAGAATACGATTCAGCCTATAATACATGGTTAACTCCTATAGGACACATAGGCATGAGTGGAAATTCAGTGAGGCAGAACTGGGGGACAAAGCAACTGGCACTTCTAAGTCTAAGTAGGTATCAAGAATTAGTATTTAGAAATTAATGCTAGTGAGTAGTTGACATTGAGAAAGGAAAAAAAAAGATTTAAAAATATATTCACCTCAATGGTCACAATTTAATAAATTTCATACCAGGGAAATCTATTAATTTAGAATAAAACGATAGTATAAAATGCAAGATGCATATGCAGAACTAGAATTCTCTAGGCTTCACACGGCAAGAACAATACTTTACCCAAATCTTAGATAAAAAAAAATGTCAGTTATTTCTTTTATGAAATGAAATGAAATATAATTGGAACCTGGATGTCAGGTACCAAGAAAAATATGATTCATTTATTCATTTATCCATTAATTCACTCATCTTTTTAAGAAAAAGTTATCGAAAATATCTATAATGCACCTATTATCATTATAAATATACTTCGGGTATATATTATTATTATAATTCATAAGATTGATATTAGCATTCCTATTTAACAGATGAGGAATCAGAGCCTTAGAGAGGCCACCTATTGGTCAGAAGGGGCAAATGTAGAGCTTGAACTCAAGTCTATTTGATTCCAAAGTCCATATAATTGTCCTTATTTTAAACACTGTAAGAAGTTTGGAAACTGATTTTTCATATTACTGTCCACTAGTTTTTCAATTATGTGTAGGTAGAAGTGAGGATCTAAAGCAAGTTTTGCCTAGAATATGTAAGCTTCAGCGTTAGATGGGATCAAGTATGTATTTAGAAGTTTTAAATATAAAGAGATATCAGAATCTCACAACTGTCAGAATGTCTATTATGAAAAAAGACAAGAGATAACAAATGTTAGCAACAAGTATATGAAGAAAAGGAGACTGTTTTACACTGTTGGAGGTAATGTAAACTGGTACAGCCACTATGGAAAACAGTATGGAAGTTCCTCAAGAAATTAAAAATAGAAGTATCATGTGATTCAGCAATCCCTCTTCTGGATATACAGCCAAAGGAAATGAAACTATTATCTTGAAGAGATATTTGCTCTCCTATGTTCATTGCAGCAGTATTCACAATATCTAAATTATGGAGACAACCTAAGTGTCTGTCAATGGATGGATGAATTAAAACATGTGGCATATATATGAAATGGAATATTATTCAGCATTAAAAAAGAATGAAATTCTGCCATTTGTGACCATGTGGATGACCCTTGAGGACACTAACCTAAGTAAAATAAGCCAGGGAGAGAAAGACAAATACATGGCATCACTTATGTGGAAAGCTAAAAATAAAAACAAAACAAAAAAATCTCAGAAAAAACAGAGAACAGAAAATAGAGATTGCCAAGACTAGGGGTGGTGAAAGTGGAGACGTTAGGAAAAGAGTATACTCAGTTAAAAGATGAATAAGATCTGAAGATCTAATGTATGCCATGGTGATTCTAGTTGGTGACATGGTACTGTACAATTGAAATTTGCAAAGAGAGTAGAAGCCAATTTTTACATTTAATCATTTATTTTGCCCCATAACCCTATTTCACTCCACATATAAAAACAGGAAGTCTGAAGATTATTAGAAATCTTATGTATGGCCAGGCCTGTTTTAGAATCGTGATTTTTTAATCCAAGGCCACATGTCTCATTTGCTCATAATCTTTTCAAATTATATGTCAGAAATCAAGTAAAAAGTGACAGAATTCCTCTCATGCCACCCTCTGTATTTCTGTTGACAAATCTGACCTCAGAGATATTAGAATGCAATGATTTATTGATGTTTTCTCCTTCTTTAAATTTTTTTCATTTCAATCAGTGATAACCCCACTGTTCAGAAATTAATTTTTTAGTAAAATACACTTGTCTTTAAGTTTCTAATGTGTATTGGTAAAAAGAATAATATTAACAAAAAGTAATGATAATCAACATGTTCTAGGCCCCCCATTAAGCACTTTTTATTTGCAAATTTATTTAACCCCCCTTATACTATATGGTATATACCACTTTTATCCTCATGTTACAAGTTAAAAATTTAAAAATATATAAAAAATTATCTAACTTCCCCATGACCAAGTCTACCTGTACTTCAAAGTAATAGAATCAGTATACCTTTTGTGCTTACTTAAAGAAGTTTTTTTTTTTTGAAATTAAGTAAGAAAATATAAATAACGGACATGACACAATGATCGCTTATTAGAAACGTTTTTTAGTAAAAAATAAATTTTGACTAGAATCCCCAAGCTAAGGAAATTTCTAGTTTCTCAGGAAATGTGTCCTGTAACTGAATAAAAATAAGGCTAGAGTGTGTATGGTACATGAGATGTATATTGAAATAATCTAATCAAACAACAATAATAGTTCAGAGAGGAAAATATATGCATATATTATTGGATTAGAACTTAAAATTATTGGAGAATCAAGTTTTTCTGCTGAATATTTTATTGCAGAAAAAATATAAAATAATTTTAACATTGCTAAAGCTTCTATTTTATCTGGAATACACTGTCATTCTTATGTAATATCTAAACATCTGTTAGAGGACTGGGACCAAAAAAATGTTTATAGAAACTGAAAATAATGCATTATTATCTTAATTATTTATATTTGAATTTAATTTAAAACTAAAATTTAATGTGAATATTTCCTCTGCTGAGAAATAGATGCCTCCAACTATTTTTGGCTATTGAAATTATATCTTCTTTAAGACATCTTTCGCATAGAAAGTAAACATCTTTAGGATCATTAAATAAATGACCAAATAAGAATTAACTTTCTATTCAACTTTAATTGAGAAATAATATTTATTTAATGTTATTAGATATCAGTTATAGCAGTGGGGAAAAAATAGATGAAGAATCTCATATTGATGAGAATTTCCTTTCCTGCAGGAAAAAAAAACTAGCAATAAAAGTATATAAGTTGATTTTATTTGGGGTCATATGATAAAAATAGAAATGATCTATTATTTTAATAGAATGGACAGAGTAGGCCTCAATGAAAAGATGACATTGGAACAGTTAGTTAATGGATGTGATTGGGAATTAGTATGAGTACCATAGGAAAGGAAGTTCCAGGCATGAGAAATAACTAGGACACAAAACCTAAAGCCTGAGAGTGCCTAGACTTTAGAGATGGATACATCCATTGTTTTATGAATTAAATATGAGATTTTAATAGATTTAAAAGTTTAAGAAAAAAGAGACAATCACTTTGAGTTTTAAAATTTGCTTTCTAATAGCAGCTTGGAGAGGACTAGATACAAGACAAAATTGGAAACAGAGAGATATACCAAAATGCTATCCTGTAAGCAAAAAATTGATCAGGCTAGACTGCCACAGGAGCAGTAGGCATTTAAGAATAAACAGACTAGAGACTGTTTAACCTCTGCAATCAAAAAGAATACACATAATTGAGCTGTTTTAAGCCATTAGAATAGTTTGTTGAGGTATCACAAAGTTCTGGATCAATTCTGCCACAAATCAGCAATGTATTCTTGCTCAGTAATATCAAAATTTTCTAGAAATCTGCCAAAGTTTCATCCAAGTAAATTGATTAAACTATTGATAATTATTGAGTCCAAATCTTGTCATTCTTTCATGCTACCATAAGAAAATTTCCCATTTAAAATTTTTTTCTGGTACATTTTAACCAGTGAGTATTTAAATAGTGTCTCACATATATGCAAATTTAAAAAGGGGGGCTTGCTTTATGAAAAACAGTATGGAAAACTCTGAACTAGAAACATGGACTCATAGGCCCATGTTTTTGAAAGCGAAGTTATTCAAATAGCTTCAAATTTAACTGACTCTATCAACGTGCCCACATATTTCCTTCTTGTTCATGAAATTATCATCAGAGATTTTGCTAGACACCTTTTTCAAACACAGTTATACCAATAGTAGACAACAAACTAGAGTTCTAATTTAATGGGGAGAAAATATCTCTGAAAGATTAATTTCTACTGAGGTGTAATTTACCTCACCATTATAAAACTTTGAAAGACTCTCCTATGCTTTCCTATGTACCAACAACAGTCAGTTTTTCAACTCTGGAATTCTTGATTGGAATATTAATGAAACAAATATGCAAATTAAGAGAAAAATGCACAGAAATACATACTGAAAATGACACAAAACTCTAATTTTTACCTCTTGGTTAAGTTCAGTTTTAGTTAAAAAAAAATTAACTATGTCTGAATTGATTGAGGATTAGCACAAAGAGTAAGAATTAAAACTATACTCAATGTATAGTAAATTAAGTATTCATTTCTAGGAATAATAAAAAATTATGTAACAATAAGAATGACTCAACTATAACAACTTTTGATTTTTTTCCCAAATTTCCTGAGGTATCTGCCAAAAATCATATAAATATTAATTTCTTTCCTACATTATTCGGAGCATTTCCCCCAACTTTATATTTGATTGTCACAATATTTCACTTAAACCAATAAGTTTTTACCTTTCCCCAATATTCCATTTCAATGACTTTTAAAAAATTTAACCTGGCACAATGTTAATGTAAGAAGTTATTTTACATATAGTAAATTATTCCCCATTCAGTAAAAATACAAACAAAAAAAACATACATGTTTATTTAAATATCATCTCTTATTTACTAATATTTTCATGATAGTCAATAAAATCATATTCTATAATTAATAATGTTGAAATTATAAATTATTCCATTTTTAATTTTAAAAATTCTATAAGAACAATTATATAGAAATTAAATTTGTGCATAACTAGTCTAAGTCTTTATAATAAAATTTTAGAGATTCATATATTCAGTAGATAGTGAATGTGTTGGTCAGGATATATGTAATAACCACAAAATCTTGGTTGCTTATAATATTAACATAAATTAATTTTCTTTGATATTACATTGCAGCATGGGTTAGTATTAGAGGTGGATAGAGGGCTCTGTTTATAAACTCATTTAGATTTCTAAGTTTCTTCCAATACTTGCTATTGTAATAATCTCATTGGTCAGAAGTAGTTTACTAGTCTTCTCTTAGAAGCAGAGCCTGGAGAACATGGTCAATCATTCTGCCAAAACATAAAGGAGCACAGGGTCTTAGAAAGCACCAGTAGTATGCCTTGATAGTGTAGTAACAGAAACTCACACTTGGTAAAACTTAATGTACGGCCCTGTCTAGTTAACTGTAAGTCCACTAGTATGCTCCTGTTCATATGTCACACCTATAAACTGAACATCTTGAATTCACTAATCTCTCAAACCACTTCCTCATCCAAAATCTCTGGTTCTATTTAAATGTTCATACTGGCTAAGAACAAACAAACAAAATTAATTTTTGTGCTTAACTACCTTTAACCAAGAAAAGTAATTTTAGTAGATTCATTTGGATAGTGTTTATATGATATTGTTGCCAAAATTTATCAGTGAGGAGTGCAGCTATCCAAAAACAAACAACAAAAAATAGTAACCTTTTTCATTATGACTGGCTGGCTCGCTTATTTATTTATTTATTCATTTATTTATTTACATTCAATCCCCTCCCCCTGCCTACATTCAATTCCACCCCTGACCTGCAAATGCTGCTGTCTCCCTTTAAAAAGTGTCTCCTCCCATGTGCTCACAGTGCACACCCAGGGCCTGGAGCACCCGGGGTGTGGGCCATGGCTCCACTGCGGCTCAAACTCAGGACCTTCTGTGTGTAAAGCAAATGTGTTAACCACTATTCTATGGAACCACCCCTTATAGCTTATTTATTTTCATTGATTTTCATAATGATTAATAGATTGAGCATTGCTAAATGGCAAGCACTTCTCTTAATATTTTAGGTTTTATTTATATCAATATATTAAAGTTAAAAAGTAGAACACATAGAAATTTTCTTATTTCCCAAAGTCATATAACTAACAGGTAGAAAAGGTAGACCTCCAAAGAGAAGCTGTAATCACTACAATTTCTAACATTCTGTTTTTAATTAATTCCATTAAATTTACCTATTAATCCATTAAAAATATCGCTTAATGAGTATTATATGGCAATCACTGTTCTTGGCATTACTGATTCCAGGATGAAGATTACACAGACAAAGCACCCACAGTCACTCATGGTGAGCTTATGTTCTCTTTAATGGCCATCTCTGATATTTTTTTATATAGCATATAAAACCATGGCCCTCAAGCATGCTAGTTCTACAATGTCTATACTCTCATTCTATAGCCATATACACAAAATTGAATATTTTAATTAACTAAAAACATATAACCAGAATTATAGTCATTTACTAAATTGTATAATCAAATGCCATTTTCACTCTTCACAATTAGCAAACAGATCTTTGGTTGAATGTTTTAATTTTTAACATGTTTTATTTTGCATAAGTCAAAGTAATGATTGCCAAAAGTGCTTACAATTATATTAATTTATTTCTATTTCAAGTAATAAAAATGCATCTCAGACTAATATGGGGTAGATAGAGTCAACTGACTCATAAATAGAAAAGGTAAGTGGGTTGGTCAAGAAGACTGTAACTGGAAATAAATTTCTGTCAAGACTCTTTTTCAAAGAATCTTATTTCTAGAGCTGTCAAAATTAGCTTTGAAACCTCATAAATGGCCTCTGGAAAGAAAATGACACTTTACTCCCCTCTAGTATGAAAATACTGAAGTATTTGCCAATACTCCATTAATACTGACTGGTCTACTGATTAACAATCAATTCTTAGATAAAGCAGTAGGGCCAGACATTTTATGCATTGTATATGATTGGTCCAGATTGGCTCATCTATTCTTTTTCTGCCTAGGAATGAAAGTAAATGGGTTAGTTCTCTGTTTGGTAGCCAACGTCACAATACCAACCTACTGATGTTGTGAGCTGGTCGGTAGATGAGTTGGCAAGGGTAGAGGAGGTCTGTGATTGGAAAATTTCTCCAGCACCTAACAATATTTGACATACAGAAGACGGTCTATAACCCTTAAACAAATTTAAAAACAAATTACAACACTCAGTATGCTGACATCAATTCTGAGAACCATTCTTTTAAGTACATAGAAGTGAAGGATTCTTTGAAAAATAATGTGTTTCTTTTGCTTGTTTGCATTATGATAATGAAAATCTTAGAAAACTAAGCAAAGAGTCTTTGTTAGAGTTTTGTGATTAAACTCTATATTACAACATAAGACCTTCAGAATGGCACATCAAATTCATTTGGTGTTCTCCTGGTACTCTTTGTTTATATTCCACACAGTGTGGAAGACACACTGCTCTGCGGTCAATTTTAATTAAAATCTTGTTAAAATCACTTGTCTATCAATCCAAGATCAGAAGGTTTATCTATATTCATAAAATTTTTTTCAAGGGATTAATTTAGTGCTAATGCTATCACAAGTGGCATATCAATGGGCAACCCCCTGACAATACAGCTAAATTATCTTTTTCTGATTGTGGCTGAGCATAGATATTTGGAATTTAAAAACTGAGTCAAGTATTCCTAACATTCATTTCAAAGCAAGTATTATAAAATATTTGGAGCTACCCTGAAAATAATAGATAATTAGACATTAAAGCCATATTAAAATAACGTGAATAATTGAAGGCAAATATTTTTATGAAATGAATAATTGAAAGTAATAAAAAGTTTTACAGACCATCATATTTAATTTTTTTCTCTCAAGACCACACTGGGGTTTAATATTAATCATGCTCTTGCGATCTTGAAAATGTTAGCTCTGATAAAAGGCTTGCTGCACTGCTTTTGTTTTACAGTCATGTTTCTCTTGTGCTATACACCCCTTATTTTTATTAAATATGATAATCCAACAAATGAATTTCGTAAAGACCTGAAAATCTGGCATTTAATAAAAGCAGCATAGAGATATTTTGAAATATAAAATAATCATAATTACTCAGATTTGGAAAGTACTTTACAATCTAAAAAGTTCTTTAACACATTTTATGTAATTTGATTCTCAAGTTTAACCTGATAATGAAGACTCTCCCAGTCATCTCCATTTTATTTTTATTTTTTTTTTATTTTTTAATTTTTTAATTTAATTAATTTATTTTTTAGGTGAGGCAACCCTTGGTTGACCTCACAGATTGCAAGGACCTTGTCAACTTACAATCTCTTATTTTTATTTTTATTTTTTTACACCTATAGCACTTGATCTTCCTAGAAGGTCTCCCATCCAAGTACTAACCAGGCCTGACCCTGCTTAGCTTCCAAGATCAGATGGAATCGGGCTTGTACAGGGTAGCATGGTCATAGATCATTTCAACTTTAAAGATGAAAAACTGAGGCCTATATCAGTGACTGCTTAAGCCCTACCCCATACAAAATGTACACAGAATTTCTTTGACTAAATTTTCTCCCTAATTTTTCTTTCCTTCATATTGCCATAGTGTCTTAGGTCTAAGACTTTTTTTACACATTTGCCCCAAATTAAACTATTTTTACGTGCCTTAAATATGTGATATGAGCGCCATAGGAAAACACAGTAATAATAATGTTTATTATTTTATTTACTAAATCACATTTTCTCATTTAATACATAGTCCTTTAATGTCACTATTTTTAGTGAGAAAACTCAAGTTTAAAGAAATCAAGAATATTACCCAAATTAACATAAATTGTAAATAGGGATGGAATTTCAACATAGGTCTCTATATTTCTAAAGTAAGATCTTGCAGCTACTACAATAAAATGACCATATCGTTTAATTTTATAAAGATTATAAATTTTAATTTCATAAAAATTATAAATTACCTGAAAGCATTATTTTATAGATCAGACAATTATTGAAATGAAGCATGGTCACCTATCTCACATTTAGTAATTGTTCATCAGCTTTTTTTCTCTAGGAGAATTTAAAGAATAGAGTTTTCTGCTTAATAAAAAATTTTAAACATTTACAAAAAGTGACAATCAACTAGAGAGCCAACCTAATCTTAAGTATAAATGAATTCGCTATCACTTTTTTTTCCTGAAGTTTAGTCATGTATCATTAAAATTGGGCCTCACATCACTTTACCACATATATATCTATACATATTTCTAAAAAATCATTGTTTCTTTGATAGTTTCTTTCTGCATCTTTTTTCCTAACCAAAAAATGCCAATTATTAGTGAATGACTTCCTCTTGTCCCACCCCACACAAGTATAACTGACTGATACAGTTTAAATTATTTTTTAATTGCTATATAATATTCAAAATTCTTATATGCCATTTTGTGGTCAATTATTTCTGTATTGGTGAGCATTTGTTTTATTTCTAATATTTGGAAATCTGAAAAATAAATCAATTGTTTATATATGTGTGTATATGTCTGAAACTCTTTTTCTATTTTTCTGTATATCTATATCATCTATATCTATATCTATATAATATATATACATACACAGACGCACATATACATACTTATGTGTGTATGTTACCCACAGGTGCTATTTTTTTTTTAAATTTTGTCTTGCTATTTCACTATATTTTTATGTTGTAAAAGGTCGAATTACAAAACGTGCACATCATTCCACTAGCAATTTCCCCCCACATCCCTTTTCCTATATCCCTGTCAGCCAAAAAGTGTTTGAGGACTATTTGTAACAGTCTACCTTCATATGTTGGCTTTTGCAGAGAAAATTCTTAAAAACCTTTTGAGTATGACTTTGACTTTGAAGCTCTGCATTAAATAATCTATGAAAGTATTATGCACAGAAAGGTTTCTAATAGTAATAGAGTATTTTAGGTTACAAAATAACTTTCCTTTTGCATTACTTACTTGGTTTTCACCAGAAACCTGTACCATAGAGAAAGCTACACAATGATGACCACCTTACAGTAGGAGACACGGAGCAGGGGAGAAATAAGTTTCTTGCATAAGATCAGATGAATTAGGACAAAGAATCAAACTTTTTTTTATACCCTACAACTACATAGTCTAGAAGTACAAAGGGAACAGCTTCACCAAGTGTCAGAAATAGAAAATATCTCATGTAAAATTTACATTTTATTCACAGTGGATTAGCTGTTTTATTTTTCATTCTATACATGTATGCTTAGAAATTTATTTTCCCAATTAGTCACAGAATATTAAATCTAACAAGGGCATAAGAGATTTAATCTACCCTTTGAATTTGGCAACATAGAGGCAAGAGATTTTTGATTTCTCTATTTTTTTTCAGCTAGTCAGTATCCCACTAGCAATAGAAGATTGGTTTCCTGACTCCAAGCCTAGTATTTTTAATCTTATCCCCCACTGCATTTTAGTCCTTTACAAAGGAAGTTCTTTATGCTCATACAGGACTAAACGATTAACCTCATCAGAAAGAGAGTTGCTTTCAAGTCTAAAGCATAGTGATGGATTTTGATTGGTAATTTAAGGGAGAATGGACCACAGTTCTATGACTAATCTAATGAACTACACCAGACAACTTTTATCATCTTTTAATGCAAATGAGTCACTGTTCAATACTTTCGCTAATGTACGTCTCATAGCATTACTCAGTTGACTGGACCATTACATAAAAATGAATATTTCATTTCAACAATACACACAAAAAATATAAACATTTCTTTGGATATCTGCCACCCCTTCAAATGAAAAGTAGCATTATTCCATATGCTATAGTTTTGTTTTTTAATTTCTCTCTCTAAGGCAAATTTATAAAAAGTACTTACCTCATTCTATATCGTTTCTCTAAAAGGCATAGTTAAAATTACCAAACACTTAACTACTTAACATTTCTGAATACTTTCAAACTGGAGGTGTTTTTCACCTAAAGAATTCACTCATCAAAAAAATATAGCCAAAAAAAGAGTTGTTTCAGCCTCTATGTAGCTGGCGTACAGGCATGTGCCGTTGGTTCTGCCTATCAGAGGCTCACATTGGAAGAATTCTTCCCTCCACTACCTTCCTAGCAAAGGGGACAGAAAGAGTGTATTTTCTAGAGGGAATAGTGGCCAAGGTCCTAGTGGTAACACTTACAGTGTGTGATTTTAGATGTCTGTATGTAGCAATAGCATCTCACTGGACCCCACAGGAGCCATCTAATGGTATGACTTGGCCATTATTCCTGGCTGCATGACCCCCAAGCCTATTTCTCTGTCTTTTGGGAGATCCTGTGGGCTATCTAACATCCTTTATTATAGTCACTTTCTCAACAAACCATCCATAGGGGATTTCTACTGTTTTTACAACTAAGGCCCCCAGCTGATGCAAATAGTAACCAAACAATAAACTGTGGACCTCAGAGATGTTACTGCTTATCTAGATTTTAAGCAAACTGCAGCAAGTAGGTTTGTTAATGTCATAAACAACATTTTTGGCTCAGTTCTGTGTTTAATATGAAACAATGAAAATTTTAAAAAGCCCTAGTTTTCAAGTTGTTAAGTCAACAAAAATAAACAAATATATATTGAATTATTGTATGGAATAATTTGTCCTACAAGAATGCAATGAGTGTATTCTAAAAGCATAAAAGACTCCAAAAGTCTTATCTAGATTTTGGAAAAATCAGTAGTATTTCACCAGGTGCAAAATACATTGAAAAGACATTTTATGAAGAGAAGAGACTATATGGAAAATCTCACAGATTGAAAATGAATGATGTGGCTTCTGGTCAAGATGGCAGAGGAGATAAATGCTCTGCTCACCTCCTCCCACAACCACGATGAAATTACAGCTAACCTACAGAACCACCATCATTAAGAATCACCTGAAGTCTAGCTGAACAGAAGTCTTATGACTAAGAATATAAAGAAGAAGCCGCATTAAAACTGGTAGGAGGGGCAGACACAGAATGTACTAGTCCCACACCCATGTATGGCAGTCAAAAATTGGAAGCAATATCTCAGCTTCAGAGGTGTTCCCTGAGGAGCAAGAGAGTCCCAACCCCACACAGACTCCCCAGTTCTTGGTTCCAGTGCCAGGAAGGAAAGTTCCATAACTTCTGGCTGTGAAAACCAGCAGAGATTGTGGCTGAGTGAGACGGAGGGCTGCTAGAGCCCCAGGCATTCCTCTTAAAGGGCCCATACAGAAATTTACCTGTTGATAGACTCAGTTGCTATGAGCTCCAGCACTAGGGCAGCAACTTAAAAGGAACCAGGGACATATGGGGAGGAACTGAATTATCAGGCTTCAAGGTGAGGGCTGGAGGGGCAGCTTTCTCTCAGACAGAAATTCTGGCAGAGCCATTGTTCCTTTGTTGAGTCCTCCCCTTACCCAGCATGCAGATGCTGGTAGCCGCCATATCTGAGTCTCCATCAACCTGGCTAACACCATTGGTCTTGCTCTGGTGATCCCCTGTAGCCATGACCCTTCCATCTTGTAGTCCCATCCAAGCCATTCCAGTGGCCTTTTCCATACAAATTGCCTATCTTAGCTCATGCTACAGATTTTCCTAAAATCTTTCAAAGGTTTATAAACTCCAAATAAGCAACATCTGGCTTTGTCATGCACTGTACCTCTTGCTAAGCAACCTCAAGCCCGGCACTAGTGGAAGCCAGCCTCAGTTCACAGCTTAGCCTGTCTCAAACTTCTTCAAGCCTAGCACAAGTGCCAACCATTTGCAGATCACTTTGTAGCTCATACCAAGTGGCCCTAAGGAGAACACAATCAGTGGCTGAGCTTGGCCTCCACCAGAACTCCTGCCAAGAAGCCCAGAACCAACATACTGGTGGCTAGATAAAGACCACACCAGAGTATCACTCAATCACTTCCACAAAGGTCACAACCAAAGGGAAGATTCTTCAGGCACTAGAGCCCCACTAAAGCAAATCCTGCTCCATAGGGTCAGGTCCTGTGCAACAGTTCTTCCACTGTAGTTATGGCCAGATACTCACAAACAATCAGCCTGAGGGGTAATCCCTCCAACTGACATGCTATAACAATCAAGGCTCAACTAAAACAGGAGGGCACATACAATCCACACAAGAGACACACTGGAGCACCCAGCTCTGGTGACCAGTGAGACTGTGCCACTGGGGCCCACCAGACTACATACCTACTACATAAGGCTGCCCTGACAAAACCAGGAGATATAGCAGCTCTACCTAATACACAGAAAGAAACCCAGAAAGACAACCAAAATGGGGAAACAAAGAAACACGCCCCCCCCAAAAAAAAACAGAACAAAACTCCAGAAAAAGGACTAAATAAAATATAAATAAAATAGAGACAAACAACCTACTAGATGCAGAGTTCAAAACACCAGTTAGAAGGACGCTTAATGATTTCAGCTAGCACTTCAACAAATAGATAGGAAACATAAAAGTAAAGATAGAAAACAAAACAAAACAAAAAAACAATTAAAAAGGAAGACTACAATAACTGAAATGAAGAACACATTAGAGAGAATCAACAGATTAGATGAATCAGAATATAGGACTAGCTATTTGAAAGATAAGGTATCAGGAAGCATACAATCGGAATAGCAAAAAGTAATTTTTTTTTAAATTAGGATAGTTTAAGGGGTCTCTGGGACAACATCAAGTGTACCAACATTTGAATCATAGGGGTACCAGAAGGAGAAGAGAGAAGGCAAGGAACTGGCAACCTATTTGAAGATATAATAAAAATATTTCCCTATTATATTCCTAATTATTTTTTAAAATATGAAAAACTTTTCTACCCTAGCAAAGGAACTAGATATACAATCTCAAGAAGTGCAGAGAGCCCCAAACAAGAAGTGCAGAGAGTCCTAAAGAGGCTAACGCCAAGACACATCATAATTAAAATACCAAAAGTTAAAGACAAAGAGAGAATCTTAAAAGCAGTAAGAGAAAAGCAGTTACCTGTAAGAGAACTCTCATTAGATTGTCAGCTGATTTCTCAATAGAAACTTTTCAGGCCAGAAGACAGTGGCAAGAAATAGTCAAAGTGATAAAAAGAGTTAATCACCACTAAACCAGTATTACATATCTATCAATATCAACAATGACTTAAAATGTAAATGAATTAAACGCTTCAATGAAAAGATATAGGGTGGTTGAATGGCTAAGAAAACAAGACCCCTAGATATGCTGCCCATAAGAGACTCACTTCAGATCGAAAGACACACACAAACTAAAAGTGAAGAAATGGAAAAAGGAATTTCATGAAAATGAAAATAAATAAACAAGCAAACAAACAGACCTGGGGTAGCAATATTTATACCAGACAAAATAGACTTTATAACAAAGGCCATAACAGGAGACAAAGAAAAACCCAGTGATTCCACTTCTGGTATTTATTGAAAGAAACCCAAAACACTAATTCCAAAAGGCATATACATCCATATGTTTATTAGAGAATTATCTGGAATAGCCAAGATATAGAAGTGTCTATCAATAGACAAATAGTTAAAGAAGTGATACATACATAAATGGAATATTACTCAGATATAAAAATATTACTTAGCCATCTGTAACAACATGAATGAACTCAGAGGGTTTTATGCTGGATAAAATAAGTCAGACAGAGAAAGACAAATACCATATGATTCCACTTATATGTGTGTTCTAAAAAAATAAAATAAACAAAACAGAAACAAACTCATAGATACAAAGAACATTATGATGGTTGCCAGATGTGAGGGTGTTTGGGGGGGGTGAAAATTAGAAATTTGGTATTTACAAAATAGTCATGGAGATGTAAAGTATAGTATAAGGAATATAGTCAATAATATTATAATAACTATGTATGGTGTCAGATAGGTACTAAATTTATTGGGGTGATCACTTGATAAGTTATATAAATGTCTAATCATGATTTTGTACACCTGAACCTAATTTAATATCGTCAGCTACAATTGAAAATTTTTTTAAATTAAAAAATAAATTCTAAAAATATTCTCAAAAAAAGTGGATAATGTATTTACAGTTCAATATGTAACCATATAATGTAAAAATAATAGGATACAATCAGGATATCAGGGACTGACAGGAGAAAAATGAAAGGCAGTTTGAGACCAGATAATGAAGGACCTTAAAAATATGCTAAGGATTTCAATATATAGGGCCCTCAAAGATGTTCAGACCATAATCTCTACAATTTATAAATATGTTACTTTGAATGGTAAAAATAACTTTGCAGATGTGATTAAATTAAATATCTTGAGCTGGGGAGATTATCTTATGTAGCATTAATATATTAACCTATGTTATTAATTATAATAACTGCAATCACAAGGATCCTGCTAAAAGGGAAATAGGAGAATCAGAGTCAGTAGTAGGAAATGTGATGACGGAAGCTAAAGGTCAGAGAGATGCCAGGAAGGGACCGAAAATTAAGGAATCTGAGAAGCCTCTACAATCTGAAGAAGAAAAGGAAATGGATTTTCCCTTGAAGTCTTTGAGGGGAACACAGCTCTGGCATATATTGATTTTAGATTTCTGACTACCAAAACTATAAAAGTCTACATTTGTGTTGTTTTAGGCTGCTAAGTTTGTGAAAATTTGTTACAGCAGCAATAGAAAAGTAACACATGTACCTTAGAAAAAAAAGGAACATTATTAGAACATTTGTAATTCAAGTGAGAAATGTGCCAGATTCTCATTTTATAAAGCAGAATTCAATTAAGCTTGAGGTTTAATTATAGGAAAGTTTAGAGTTAGGAAAGATAGATAGCCTTTGCCATAATTTGTAAAATTCTCTGTAAATGGGAAAACAAAGGAAGAGAAAATTGTGAGAGAGAGCACAGTGGTAGAATTTCTTGACATAAGAGATACAACATGCTAAAAAGAGGGAGAGCTCCAAGTTATCAATCATGGTATTTAAAATATGATAAACATTTACAATACAGCAGGTATTGTGCTTATGGTGCTAAGCACTCTGCATTCATGGCCTTAGTTGATTCTTATATAAGCTCTATGAGTTAAAGATTATTATTACCAACCCTATTTTACAAAAAAACAAAAAACAAAAAACAAACAAACAAACAAACAAACAAAGTGAATCAGAGTAACTAGGCAGAGTAATTTGCCCCAAGTCATAGAAAAACTAAACTGTCATGTTAAATGATCGTTGCTGATAGAAATGAAGACATCATAGCTGGGGCAACAGTGCTATAAACAGATTGTTTACTTCAGGAAAGAAATGGAATATCCAAATACTCTAAGGATATGGGTTTGCATAATGCCTCCCTTGCTAATACAAGTACTTAGAAATATATAACTTGGGGGAAAATATCAGTCTCCAGAAACAGAGTCCCAAAGGACTACCAAGCAGTTCTGAAAGCAGTAGCCATCCCTTATGCCTGGAGGAGTTATACTGAGAGTGTCTAGAAAGTGACATTGAAAAGTTTCCTCAGGTTCCATTATGTTACATATTTGCTAATCCATACTTAAAAGTTATCTTCAATTATAAACTCAAACTGGGCAAGGGGTAATATACAACGTCATATATGATTTTGCATTCATCATATATTTTTCTGGAGATTAAAGATATTAAAGAACAATGAAGAAAAGAAGAAATCTATTAAGTTTGTCCTCTGGAAATTCAAGGTTGTATCAAGTTTGAAAATTTAATGAAACAGAGAATACAATTTAGAAACCTAACTTTGAGAGAAGTATATAACAGATAGCAAACCATTGGCAGTGAACTATGGATTTGTTTAGGAAACAAATTGTGATATCAAAACTGGTTAAGAACATAATGTTAATTTTATTTAATTTGATCTGATAGAAATTTATCTAAAAATTTCCTATAGTTTTGCTTTCAGAGGCTAATAAAAAACTAAAATGTTACATGATAAAATGCTTTGAGAGCATTTTGAAAATTGTATGAATTTTTATAGTAGGTTTCATGTTTAAAAAATATGCTAGATTTTTAATATATTACTTTAAAGCATCATGGAGAAACTAGTCTATCAAATTGTGGCCTTAAGGGGAATACTTACAAATAAATGTATAGAATATTTAACTTAGAAATCTTCTTTCTTACCAACCAATCAATTCTAAAGACAATTAAATTCCAGCCAATAAACTTGAGTGTTCACTTCACGTTTTAGTGTAAGGTTTGTTTGTGAGAGAACCAGGGCATGTTCTTTGGTCAATGCATGGGTATACATTAGAAATGATGCAAAATAAAAAAAAAGATATTACTCTAATGGATCAACCAACAAAATTCCTCAGATAAAGTAAAGGAAAGATTTTCGCTAAATATATAAAAATATATTTGGGAAAAATAATATTCTGACCAAAATGGCTTAAACACTGTGGTGAAATAAATGTGGCTGCAAATTCTCCCATCAAAGGGCAGTACTTTTCTTCCATCTCTTTAAAAGTGGGAAAGTGTGACATTTCACTCTTTGAAAACACGATTGCTTTGACCAATAGAGCACAGTGGAAATGATGCCATTACAGATCCAGGTCTTTGGTAGTTTCTATCTTGCCTTCATGGAGCTCTGAGCCACCATATATAGAGTCTGAATTTCCTGCTGAACAGACCTATGTGGAGAAAACGGTAACCCATTTGAGCTCCATGTTATAGTTGTTTCTATCAGGCACCAGTGCCATGAGCAACATCATCTTGAACTCTCAAAGAGAGACCACTCACCAACCAAATACTACTGAGTGACCTAGTTTATATCACATGGAACACAAAATATCTGATCCCTGCTGATATTCATGACTACAAAATTGTGAGATATAGTGAAACAACAGTTGTTTTATGCCAATAGTTTTGGGGTGCTTATGTGTGATTTGCTTAAATTCTTCACTCCTCACTTTCCTCAGCTGTAAAATAGATTTAACAATTTCTAGGTTTGTTGTGAACATTAACTGAATTAGTGCAAAGAAAAAAGTTAGATTATTATCTATTGATTTTTACCACAGTATCTGGCACACAGCAAAAATAACTAACTTTTCTGGAGCAATTCCTAGTTGCTAGGCACTGTATGGAAACTCAGCAGATGGTCATCCATCATACCGAAAAATTATACTGCTAAATCTCTGTGATTGAGTACTTTAATTTTTCTCCATTTGTACAGGTAGGTGTACATTGGTTCATCTGAGTTCAATCATCTTGTCTTACTTTGTTAAAACCAACCTTTTTCAGAGCAGGTAATTTCAGAGTTACAAGAAACCTAACCATCTACTTTCATGAATGAATGTATGATTTTGACCATAGAAACAAAAATGCTTTCCATTTACAAGACTTATAAATGCTTTCTAAACATGTCATATGTTGAGTCAAATAAATCTTGGGAAGCGTATAGTGAAGAATTATTATCCCCATTTTGAATATGAAAATCACAAGATCAGGGGTGGAAGTGATATGTGAAGATCAATATTAAATGTATGAGCTGAGAACAGGTTCATACCTCTTTCTGCACATTTTGTAGTATTATTCCTTTGTTTGAGCACAACTTAAGCTAAAGAAATTGTTATAGCTTTTAAAATTATTTTCCTCATTTTTTGATATTCAGATTATTTTCTTCTAGAAGCTGTATATCCACATAAAATATTAATTTCAAAAATGCAAATTATAATTGTTTAGAAATCCCTATAACCTACAGCATTTAGATAAATGCATTTAAAAATAAAATTCCAAAAATAATACTCAGAACAAACATCTGAGTAAACAATTGCTAGCTTTTTCTGTACAAAGATGGTACAAAGTTCTTTATTCTGAGAGAGAGAAAAAAAATCCATCTTAAAGTGCCTTAACACCAATGCTTAATGTGTGACAAGAGTCGTTTCCAGGCAACCCCTGAAGCAGGTGTTTAAAATTGTTCCAGCACTAGAATAAGTGATCCTGCTGTGGTAGCACACTCTTGAAATGTTCCAGTGGAGTCTGGCTAGAATTACATATGACACACATAGAAAAGGAATTCTCAGCAATGCACGCGACTAAACAAAGTGTAATTTTGGAAAATCCTAGTGTAAAATTTAAAATTAAAGTAGCTTTCATTTTATCCAAGATTTCTTAAGAGGGACTATCCAAACGTAAATTAATGAGCTCATATAGAAAGGGTAAAATAGTCAAATGACTAGAACAAATATATGAGTCTAAAATGTATCAACACCTACAAGTTTTAATATTAATTTTAAAATCTGTGGTACTGGATGAATGAGGCCATGCCTATGAGTGCCCCCCAAATAAATGAACAAATTTGTTAATCAGATGACTGTCATGACTTCACGATGTAAAAAGTCTGCAAACCCTAGTGTTTACATATAAGAATTTGGTGCCCATGGAGCATATTTAGTATTTAGTCCTTAATATTTTATTTTTGTGATTCTAAAAGTAATATAGTGAATCTCAGTTTTAGTTTTCTATAAAACAAGAGTAAAAATAGAGCCTAACTCGAAACCCAGTAGTATGATATAAACATCCTTATAAATCTTTAGCATATTGTTAAACACAAAGAAAGCTAGTCTATAAAAATGGAGAAAAGTTTGTAGATACTGTTTAAGAACACGGAGTTAAGGAGTCTGGATCCAAATCCAGGTTCTACACCTCAAGCAGTTTAACTACAAGGAAATTAATTATTCGCTCTCTCTGACTCATTTTCAGCATCTTTAAAATGAGGAAAATTACAGTCTGCCTCATAAAATTTTGATAAGAATTAAGCAAGTTGGAGTACATACAACAATTTCTGGATCATGGTAAAACTGATAAATATGTTACTATTACTTTAAGTGAAATAGCCGAAATTTTTACTCAAATCCAAAATTACCATTTAGTTCAATTTTTACATTAAATACAGCAATTTAGAAAAATATTGCTTTTTTCAATAATGTAGAGGAAAATATATCTTTTAAAAAAAATTTGGTGTGAGTGGCATTTAAAGAATGAAAATTGAATGAAAATTGTACAGGCACAATGTGAATTAAATAAATATAAGTATTCTGGTGTTATATCTAATCTGTCCTGGT
Source organism: Macroglossus sobrinus (assembly GCA_004027375.1). NCBI lineage: Eukaryota > Metazoa > Chordata > Mammalia > Chiroptera > Pteropodidae > Macroglossus > Macroglossus sobrinus. Next base: position 58,109 of record PVKZ01002283.1, read on the forward strand.
AACATTAAGAGTGCCAATTCTGTGGTACTATTCAAATTTAGTTTACAATTAACTTTTTCTATGTTTTTGGTGTGGCTTCTCATAGATCTAGTGCCAGCTTCCTGGATACCAAGCTGATATCATAACATTTACCAAAAATAGAAGTCATATAATTAAATAACAAATTTAAACATTACTATTGCCATTTATTCAGTTATTCTACTATTAAATAAAAAATATTTAATGAACATCATTTACAGATCAGTGACTGTGACATGCATTATCGATAAAATGAAGAGAAAAAAAGAACCCTTCCCTTCATTATTTGTTAATGATACCTATGTGCCATTGAACAGTTTTCTACTAAGCAAGGAGTTGTGTTTGGTACAATCCTAATTTGCTTGAAAATTTTCTCTTCAAAGTACAAACCATTCTCTTTATAAGATTTGATATTAAAACCATAGGATCCCCTGGGCTGATTAACTTATTTCAAAAATTCATTCATAACACTAATAGACTACTATACTCATAGAAAAGGTCATGTGTATGATCACACCAGAAACAGGTCCTCTTGGAAATGTACTGAGTCAAGAGACATGTAATCACCTTCTAGCATAGTACCCAGTGGGTAGTTGGTGCTCAAATAAATATTGATAGTATGGATAAATGAATGATGCTTCTAATAATAACAATGGCAATGACCCTAACAATTTTTTATTCAGTGAATATATTTCACATATTTTATTTCTAAACCGTATAGTAGCCTTGATGATTAGATATTATTTCAATTTTACATAAAATTAATGACACAGAGCTTATGAACATGTAAAATAATTCATAATAATAAGGAATCAATTTTTCCAGCTTGCAGTTGAGGGAAATAGGCAGAGTGAACTTTAAGGATACTCTCTAACAAAATATGCTTTGAATAGAAAACTATGAACCGGATAATACTCAAGATGAAAATAGGAAGCAGGGTAGTTTATTACAGGTATCACAATCATGGGGCCCTCATTCCAGAACACTAGATGGCAGGACCTTACAAAGCTATCAGAATTGACCTGCTGGCTGACTCCACTTCCTTTTTCTAGGAGGCTGTAACTCAAGGATGCCAAGTTCTATTTAGGCATCAAAAGAGCTGAATGTCTGTAAAAATAAAAAGTCACAAAGAAGATGTTTGTTTCTAAGATTCAACAGGATATTTCTCTGAGTGTCATCTAGAGCCACATGTCCAGAAGGCATCTCTCTTCTTAGTGAAGTCTGTTTTGTTTTGTTTTCATGGTTAAATAAATCACAGTTTTACAGGGCATGTCTGTATGGTGCCTTGTAACAATAAGCAGCCCACCTGGAATGTTCATCTAAGTGCGTGGAATGTCAGGCAGTACACAAAGGTATTTTGGAAAATATATGAAACTTGTGAAGTTCAATGTAAAATTGGTCATGTATTTTCCTTAAGAGGATTTTTTTTCCCATGAAAATACTCTTATCTTAATAAGAAGCTCAAAGGATTCAGTAAACCAAATTTGGTCTAGAGGGAGACATATAGTGATAAATGCCTTTACCTACAGTGTATGATAAAAGCACACAAAGGTTGCCATGGGATTTGAGATTTGAATCTTCTGGTTCAGACATAGACATTGCAGAACAATTCTAGCAAAAGGTAATGCTTAAAATTACCTTTAAATGATGAGTGGGAGTTAAATGGTTGCTTTAAGATGGAAAGAACACTTTTAGTGAGAGAAAAAGTAAGTGCAAAGAAACTGAATTGCTAAAAAGCCTGTTTCTTCACGGAAATAGCAAGTTATTCAGTATGGTCAGAATTAAGGATGAAAAGAGAATCACTGTAAAAATAAAAGCTTGTTTCCTGGTTTATCCATTGAATTAACATAGTTCGAGTTTTTTTAAAGCACTTTCTAAGCAACAGAATTTGTTGTTATCTGACAATCAAACTGTGGCCTAAGATATTAAAGAATGATAATAAAATATAGTTAAAGAGTGCAAGTAATCAAGAATATATATGTTGTACATTTGGGAAAAAATACTAAGCTTGAATAAGAATGTCATCATTCAAAGAAAAATAATAAGAAAATTAAAGAAATGTTCAGGTTATAAAAGGATTCCTTGAAGTCAAAAATGCAAAATCAAACACTCAAAAGAAAGAAAAAAAACTTTTGGAAAAGATGTATTACAGAAAATAGATGTAAAGGCTAGAGTTTTTTTTGTCCTCCCAGTAAAATAAAACATAAAATCTATGAAGCAAAAGATTATAGACAAGATGCAAGACCAAAGATTCAACTGAAATTATAATATTGGAAAAGAGATTTTAAAAAATACATAAAATAATGAAATGAATTACTAAAGGTAAAAATACAGTAAAGATTATTTCAAATGTTTTATAAGTTGTTAGTACCAGATCAATTATGTAAAACTCAATCCAGTGATTTAGAGAACAAAAGTAAATTCTTAAGTTCTCTGTTGAGAGTTTGATGTGGGAATTTTAAATGACAAAAATCAGCAGAAAAGAGGATGAACCTTTGGGTGGATAAGTCTAGAATGAGAATTAGAATTGGATTTAGTTACTTTGAGATTTAGGATAAAGTTAAGTTTGGAACTAAAACAGATCACTGAAATGAAGAGTCAAGAACAAATCGACAAAATAAAATATTCAAATTGTTAAGAGAGAAAATATATTCTGAATTGCAGAAATCACTGACTCTGCAAACAAACAAACAAAAAGAACCTGGATTTACATGACTAATAATAAAGGGAACTAAATCACACTGTATCTTAGTGAAATGCTTGACTTTTGAGGAAAAAAAAAATTGAACCAACACACAAGCAGAATAAAAAACTTGATAAAAATTAAAATTAAAAAAAAAAAAACATTAAGGCCTGGTCATGATTTTTCATAAAACCAGTTAATTTCCATGTAATATATTTATTTCTTTAACTGTAAAATTTGTGGAAAACTTCAGTTTTTTTTTTCTGAAATAAGCATAATCCTGACATCAGCAGTGGTTAAATATTAGTTGCTTTGGAACTAACTTGATGGAGTCAATCTGACTTCACTATTTATTTGCTTTTCTAACAGGAAAGTCATTTTCTTCTGTGCTTCTCACTGTATTAGTCATCTTAGGCTGCCATAAAAAGGAAAAGAAAGGAAGGAGGAGAGGCAAGGAAGGAAAGGAAGAAGAGGAAGGGAGGGAGGCAGGAAGGGAGGGAAGGAGGAAGGCAGAAAGGCCATAGACTGGGTGGCTTAAACAACAGAGATTGATTTTCTCCCAGTGTGGAGGCCAGAAGTCTGAGATCGAGGTGCCAGCATGATCAGGTTCTGGTAAGAGCCCTCCATCCTCACTTGTATATGGCTACTTCCTCACTGTGTCTTCACGTGGCAGAGAGAGAACTCTGATATCTCTTTTTCTTGCAAAGACACTAATTGCATTGCAAGTGCCCTAACTTCATGACCTCATATAATTCTAATTATCTCCCAAAGACCCCATCTCCAAATATCATTACTGTGGAAGTTAAGAATTCACCATAGGAATTTTGCAGGGACACATGTCAGTCCATTTCACTCACCCTCCTCATGTATGAAACAGACATTAATAGAACACCTTTTTTAGAGGGCTGTTGTGAAGAGCAAATGAGATAAAATATGTAAGACTATTAGAAGAGATGCTAATGCATAGTCAGTGCTATAAGAGTACTGGCTAATATTATTCTCTCCAGGCCACTATTCCTTGTAAATAAACATAAACAAAGTTGAATGAAATACAAGAAATTTAAATTCAGCAGTTCTTAAAATAAATAATCAAACAAATCATTCCTTGAATTTAGGGAATTTTTTAACTACTATTTTCTTTAGCAGTATGATTCATCTTTTTAGTATTTCCAAATATAATATCCAAATCGTCACATTAAAAGCACTTTAAAATATTATGTAGATATAGAGAACACAAAAAGAACTAAATCTGAACATCATGCATCCTTTTGAAAACTCTGAGGCACTCTTATGAGAAGTAGAAACAAAGTATGTCACTATTAGCTAGTATTATTTAATTAAGCCTCAAAAGTGTCAAGCCTTGAAATAATAAAGTGCTATTGTGTTCATTCTCTTGACAAAATATATTTGAGAATATAATTATTCTCAAATAATTATGTTAAAAATTATATGTTCTGATGAAATTAATTGTATAAACTCATAGAAATAAAAGGATATTAGGTGATTTATTTTTAAATAAAATGATTAATGTGATACCATTTTTTTAACTACTGGCTTTTACATATGTCTAATCAATTAACCTGTTTTTAGTGATATTATATGTACTTTATTTTCTGTAGTTCTAAGATGCCATTAATTTAAAATAGAGAGAGAGGATCACAAACCACCATCTTTTCAATGCTGTAAGAAATAATCACAAAATTAGTGGATTCAAACAACACAAATATATTATCTTACAGTTGCGCAGTTCAGAAGTCTGGGATGAGTCTCGCCTAAAATCGAGGTGTTAGTAGGTTTGTGGTCTTTCTGGAGGATTCTAGGGGCAAATAGTTTTTTGGCCCTTTCCAGCTTCTAGAAGTTGTCTGAAGTCTTTGGATGAGTGTGGGGTTCAATACAATGTTCCACTTTAAAATTAATTTATAAATTCCTTGAATAATATGATAAAGTATGATATCGCTTGAAATTTATAAATTTATTCTATTTTTAAGCAAGGTTTATAATCATCATTCTTGGCTTTTGTTTAAAAAGTATGTATTGAAAGAAATGACAATTTGTAACTTTAATCATAGTTTTGAGAATTGTATATTTTTCATTTCTACAGGGCCACTGTCCCCTCTTTTTCCAATTTCAACCTTGTTTAAAACTCTGAGACTGGAATGCCTTGATAGACTCTTTCTGGAAGTCACTCTGAGATTGCTTAGATGAGTTAATTTTGCTTAACAGTGTCTCAGGTATGGAATGTGATAAATTGCTGTCTCTACACTGTTTTCCAGTTGCAGAAATTCTGGGTACTGCTGCTGTTAATTTATTTAGTCCCCCACGAGAAAAATTCTGTTGACTATGTTGCTAACAATCTTTAGAAATAACCACCTGCCATCACACCACAGTGGCATTAGAAATGGCAGCAGGGAAAAGTGGTATACCTGTTGTCTCAACACGATGAGCACCACAGAGCAACAGCTTCTCCCTATAGTCATAAGTCCCAGAGATTACTGCCCTTTAGGGAATCTCAAACTCGACGAATTTTCTGTAGGAGAATACAGAAGTTGGGAGCCACAGAAAAGGAACTGTTCATTTGTCACAATGTTGTTACATTTAATACTTAAACTGTTATAAAAGCACTTAGGATTTTGAAAATATTTTGGTTCAAAGATTTAATGGGATATGCAGCAAATAGTGTATATGTAACCATTTGCCTCCAGGAAAGAATAGTCAATATTACATAAATATAAAAATCATATGGAATATGACATCCACTTTATTATTCTATGACAGAAGTACAACCATTATATCAAGAAAATGACTGACTTAAACAATGGGATTATTTTTGTCATTTTATTTTCCTCTCCATTTTCTGACTTTCAACGTTATAAGAAAAAAACCTTTTGAATGAAAAAAATCTCAATTATGTGAGTAGTAAACATATAAAACAGCATATTGATTAATCTCAGGTCGATCTGAATAAAAGCAAGTATTTAAATACTACTTTTGGTATCTAGATAGCTAACATTAAAACAAATAGCTAATGCATCTTTAATACAGTAAAAACAAGTAGATATTTTTAAGATACAAAAAATATATAAAAATAATTTCTCGATGATGTTTGTTTAATCAAGTAGTTTATGAAACTGAAAAGGCAATCACATCAATGCTTAAAGAGAAAATTTTTGTAAAAAAATTAGGTATTATCTATTTTTAAACCAAAGTATAAATGTTTTATGGCTATGTTAGATAGTAAGTAAACAATGTGCTTCAAAAAATGTGTTATGTATTATTTAGTATTTTTAATCAATGAAGTAAGAGAGAAAATAAAATTCTAATTTTCCGAATTCAATTTTTTAAATATATTTTCATTAATGATATATGTTAAGTACTCTGGCCTTCAATTATATATTTCAAAGTGATATGTAATGAGTAAAGCATGATAAAAGATTTTCCCAAATCTGCTAAAATTTTTCATTTCACTATTAAGCTTCAGAGGATTGAAAACAGAATTAAGACAATAACTCATTGCTATTCACAAAAGCAACTGATATCAATTCTGATGACAAAATATCTCTCTAATATATCTATACCTTTCCAGCATACTGGGTAAGGCCTTCATTATGCTTTACCAATAAACATTTTCCTCATTTCATTTTTCTCTATTTAAACTATCCTCTATCTTCTTGGATTCTGTAGAAGTTATATTTACAAATAAAAAAAAAAGGTTTTAGATTTAAAAAAAGTGAAAATAATAATAGTCTCACTTCTTTCCATCAAAATCCCAGTTTATAGCTATCTCCAAAGCCAAATCATTTGCCAATTGTCCTTGGAAAACCATCCACAGCTGCAGGCCATTCTTCAGAAGGAAGGTATTGTCCAGCCTACTTTCACATTGTTGAGCTCTATGACAGTTTTGTTTTCTAACTTAGAATGACCATACTTAGAAGAACATACGACATCCTCAGTGTCAAAAGGCCTGGACAGAGAGTAGAATTCTGGCTATTCTCTGAGCCCTTCTCTTTTTATGTTTTTAACTAATTGCTTTAGCCTGTGAACTTGAGTTTTTAATTTCATAGGCATTACTATTAAAGTAGAAGAAGTATTTCATAGTAAGAACTTGCAGGTAGATGGTGGATGAGAGAACTAGCAATTTTTCTTTTTTTCAGAGCAGGAGAACAAACAGATGTGGCTTCCAGGTCAAAAATTTTATACCATATACTGGGGAAGATATGTTGGAATGCCTATAAACTAAAACAAAAATAAACCACATAACTTCTGAAATAGCATAATTTTTAGGTGACTACTGGTACCTTAGTAATTTGAAGAAATTTCATTCAATTATTATAGGTTAAATGCTGGGTTAAGGATCTCTGTTCTCATGCATTTGTATTCATTAAAATGTTTCATGTCTATTAAAATTAAAAAAAAATCATCTTATGATTTATTGTTTGTTCATGCATTCATTAAAGAAAAACAAGATTTTTGTTTTATGATTTATTATTAATAATAATGTAATTATTGAAAGCCAAATAATTCTGAAGAAACGGAAAATGTAAGTATGTGTGAGGAGGCATTTCATTAAGTACATTGCAGATTTCTTCCTTTGCTAATTAACAAATAAATTGTAACATTTTTTCAGAGGATTATAAATGCAGTTTTTAACCTTTTATTCTAGTATATTTATTGGCACAAGTAACAAAAACATGAATTTTACTGGTTTACCTATTTTGTATTTTTGCTTTTAAAAAAATGAAGGTGTAATTGACATAGAACACATTAGCTTTAGATACACAACAAAATTTTTATTTATATACATATATCATGAAATGATCACTGCAATAAGTCTAGTTAATATTCAACCTCATACATAGTTACATTTTTTCTTTGTGAGAACTTTTAAGATCTACTCTCATAGCAACTTTCAAATATTCAATACAGTACTATTAACTGTAGTCACCATGCTATACATTATATTCCCATCACTTACTTATTTTATGGCAGGAAGTCAGTTTATCTATTTTTAAATAGTCGCTGAAAACATTCTATGAAATTTTTATTCCGTATGACCAAAGTTTCAGGGGGAAATCTTGGTAGCTACCTAAATGTAATATTTACCTTCTCCAGAGTCTTTTTTAAAGATGGCAGATCAAAAAGGAAAATTTGTAAAGGTGAATTAAGGAATACTCTTCACAGTGATAAAAAATTTCATACAGTTTTAGAAAACCTATATTGATGCAATTCTCATGCGTGAGAATAATTTCATTCTGAGTATAAATTTCAAGGCTGCTACAAGACTACAGGAGGTTTAAATACTTAGAATCTTTTCAATATAACAGTGTGTTTGACTCAAAAATAATCTATAATGTAGAAAGATAGCTATAAGTTTTAATGGTTTTCTGCAGTAAAATGCCAATTAAACTTTGAAACTGATACCCTATGTTGGACCTCTGTATCGCTCTCCCAGTATGCCTGACAGGGTAGGCTTCAATAAAAGTTGACATGACCTGACAATTTATCACTTTCGTTTGACCTTTCTCAACTGGAGTCTCTCATTTGAATCACAGAAAAGAGATAATGAATTGAGTGACTATTTTCTCAATTCTCCTGAGGTTGATTCATAACTAATATCATACTAGATGTACAGCAGAGAATCTATTTGTTATATATAATGGATGCTTTAGGATATGAAGGCTTAATTTTCTCAAGAAACACAAGCTGAGAAAAACTGACATTTCTATTTTTAAAGAGACATAACCATTAATGTTCTCTTCCCCTTTTGATATAAAATTATGAATGACAAAGGCAATAATATAGATATGCAGTAATATAACTGGCAAATGAGCAGGAAGAATCTACTGCCATTCTATAATATTTTAAATATGTATAGTTTATCTTTCAATTTTACAGCTATTAAATCTCGTACCTAAAACTGAAGTTGCTAAAACTGAACTACTTTTATCATTGGTATAATTGAGAATTTGCTCTTTGTTGTAAGGTTTTAAGTGGGAGGCGGTGTTTGGTGTTTTCAATTCCATATGTTCTTTTTTTTTTTAATTGTCAGCCTTACCATAATCAATTTATTTATTCTTTTCAATAAATATTTACTGAATACACATGGCTTGACATGTACTTTCTATACACTGAAGATTTAATAAATAAACTAATTCTCTACTTATCTTCAAAAGATTGGAAAGATTGGGTAAAAAATTATGAACTTGATAGAATAAAATTGAAAACGGCAAGGATAGAAGAGAGAAGCTATGGAATTTTGTTGAAATACTGGAAGAAACCCATTGCGGCTTTGACTAGCCACTGAGGTCATTATGAATAACTGGAAATTTGATAAATGATAACTAAAGATGAAGTTGGAAGGAATTCTTGATAAACTGGAAGTGGATTATAAAAGAATAAGAAAAACTATACTAAAAGGGATTTTGAGTATAAATTGTACCCAAATGAGTACCTTCTGTGTAGCAATCTTCAGTTTTATCATTATAACTAACTAAAACAAGTAATGGGAAACAAATTGTCTGACCCCAATTCTCCATGCATATATTCTCCTCTACATGATTATTAGATGATAGCACTAGAAGAAAAAATTAGGTTTTATATTGTGAGCATTATGCCCTATAGGAGCAAGTTGTCCTAGTGATCTCTTCTGATCATTTTAACTTGAATCTCAGAATATAGCAGCAATCCAGAAAGACTCTGAAGTTAGCATTATTAGTATTTTATCATTTTTATTCCTGAGTTAGCAATATCATTAATAATTCTTTAATAGTTCTAGGATGGTTCTATGATGATTTATTATAGGATTCTACAATTAATCTTGCTGAAATATATCACAGTATAATAACATAAATTTCTGAATATGATACATTTTTTAAAAAACTGCAAAATGATAAATTTCAGCAAAAAATTAAAGCAAATGAATAATCAAAAACTTCAATGAAGAGTTAGCTACATTCAAAATAGAAGTTCCTTCAATGTTTCTTTTCATTAACTATATTAATAGGAATTATTTGTTTTAGGATATTACCTCCAAATTCTTATTCATTGTCCCAAGAAGTAGACCCCTATTATCTTCAGACTTAATTGTCTGACTTGCTAATCTGAATTCTCCTTTTCTTGAACATCATACTGAATTTTAGCAATAATACAATACGTTTTAAGTCCTCATAATATGCAAGTGATATATTTGTGTCAAGTTATGATAAAGACAGGAATAAGAGATTATTATCCTGATCCTAAGAATTAAAGCAAGCCAGATAAGCTATACGTTCATAGTGTTTTTGCTTTTTTATTTTATTTTTTATTATTATTATCAGTGGACAGAAGACATGATGAAACAGAATTAAATTCAAAAAGTGATGAGCCCTTGGGAGATGGGAGACCAGCAGTTGTATTTTGTGGGTAAGAAATTTAAAATTTAACCATTTGCAATAGCATCAAAATGAAATGCATTGGGATAAACCTTACAAAATATACACAAACTCTGTGTTTTGCAAATTATAAAATAGTGATGTGAGAAATCAAAAAAAAAAAAACCTAAATAAATGGAGAGATCTATCTTGTTCATGGATCATCAAAATCAATATTTTTAAGATTCTCTAATTCTCTCTTATTGTCATTTATCCCCAAATTAACCTATAGATTCAATGCAGGTTCAATAAATATCCTAGCAAGGTGTTTGTAGACTATGCCAAAAGGATTCTAAAATTTAGGTCACAAAACAATCAAAAAAGTTAGAATAGCCGAAAAATAATTTTAAAAATGAGAAATAAATTTGGAGTACTCATACTATCTGTTTTCAAGACTTCTCACAAAGTACAATATATGACATGGGATAACAGATACTAGATACAGAGAACAATGAATAAAATAGAGAGTCAAGAAAAGAACCACATATTTATGATCAGTTAATGGAGAAAGAATAATCTTTTCAACATTTGGTGTGATACAGTTAGGTATCAATATGAAAAAAAGCTGAAGCAGTCTTTATATCAGACCACATGCAAACAACAACAACAACTTGAAATAGATCACAGACTTAAGACCATAAAACTTCTAGAAAAAATCATAGGGAGAAAACCTTTGTGATCCTGAGCTAGGAAAATGTTTCTTGGAACATTTGTATTGATAATATAATACAAAAAAAACAAAGAATCAATAAATGATCTTAAGTCAAAGTTAAAATCTGTTATCCAAAAGACATGATTAAGAGAATAAAAAGTCAAGACACAGACTGAAAGAAATTATTTCTAAAACATATATATGATAAAAAAATGTGTCTAGAATATAAAATGAGCACTCGAGATTCAATAAAATAATAATAATAATTAATAAAATAATAATAAAATTTTAAAGAACAAGAGATTTGAGTAGACACTTTATTAAATACATATAGAGACCAAATGGTTTAAAAAGCAAATGATTGTCATGATTAATAATCAGGAAAATAGAAATCAATTTTCACATTAACTAATGCAAATCCATGAAGAAGCAACACAATGTACACCAATATATGCATACAAAAATGGAAATAAAAAATGGAAATAAATGAAAATAAAAAACAATATAATGCATACAAAAATGGAAATAAAAACAAACACACAACAACAGAAGCCTAGGGAAACAATACATATACCAGACAAAATAAATTTTAAAATAAATGCTATAACAAGAGACAAAGAAGGACCCAGTTATTCAACTTTCGTGTATTTATCTGAAGAAATCCAAAGCACTATTTCAAAGGGGCATGTGAATCTATACATTCATTACATCCTTATTTTACAATAGCCAAGATATGATGGCAATCTGGGTCCATCAAAAGATAAATGAATAAGGAAAAGGTGGTACATATATAAAATAGAATACTCCCCAGCTATATATATATAAAAAAAAGAATGTAATGTTGCCATCTGCAATGATATGAATGGACGTAGAGGGTACAGACAGAAAGACAAATGCCATATGATTTCACTTATATGTAGAATCTAAAAAACAAAACAAATTAACCAAACATGAACATAGAGAACATTTTGATGGCAGGCAGTTAGAAGGGGGTGGGGGAGTGGATGAAAATGGGGAAAGGATGAAGAAGTACAAATTGGTAGTCAGAAAACAATCTAGGGGATGGAAAGTATAGCATGAGGAGCATAGTCAATAATACTGTAATAATTATGCCTGGTGTCAGATGGCTACTGGGTTTATTAGAGTTATCACTTTGTTACATACGTAAATGTCTTAACAAATATAATACTATATGTTAATTTTAATTAAAAACTAAGAATATCTATATATTTAAAAACATTTACAAGACAAAAAGAAACTTTCACAGACATAGTTTTAAGAGAATTATTGAATTTAGCCTTAGCCTTTGATGAAGACTGTTCAGTTCAAATCAGCACTTCTAACACTTAAATATTTTATTCTATTTTTATTTTACAATTCTGCCATACAACTATTCCAATTTATAACAGCAGTTTGGCAGTGATAAAATACCTGCACTTAGTTGGTTAACTTAAAAATTAATAATTCTTAATTTGTAACTACTTTAATAATGTGAATGTAACAGAAAGAATTGACATTAATCATATAAACAAAGTGGTTTGTAATAAAGAATTATGTAATATCAAAAGAGAAAATACTCTAGTCTATGGTTGGTTTTGTAGAGTGATTTGAATTATATTGTGAACATTTTATTTATATTTAATTACCAATATAAAAATTTATTTTTAGATTTCAAGAGGCATTTTCACTGAAAAAAAAAGTTTGTTGCATTATTGTATGTTTTATTTATTCTCATTCCCTCCCCCTAAAAGTGCTGTGTATTTTATTGCTTCTACTTATCTTTCTGCAAAAAAATATAATATAGTTTGCAATACCATGAGCACTAGACATTTACTTATCGATTAAATAGGCTTAATGTGATTCTTAGAATTTTTTTAAGTAAAGTTTTTCTTTTTTTTTTTTTAAATCAGTGTTATGCTGAAACCAGCTCTTCCTAGCTCACAAGAGCCAATCATTTATTTTTCATGAATTGTATTTGCTGGTTGTTAAACACAGCCACTATTAAAGTTAAATTACATAAATTTACTATTAACTGTATAATATTTTAAAATATTCTCAAAACTCATTAATCCTAAATTGTTTTTCCATACTTTTTTATTATTAGTTATGTCCATGATTGTTTACATCTACTTTATATGTATGGTTGAAATAATATGCATTGATGTTCCACTTGCAAATTTCCCAACTTCACTTTCAGTTTCAGTGATGTCACATTGGTTGCTAGAAATTGGCTATGGTGGGAATAATTACATCATAGAAGACAGAAAACTCCACTGGTTTTTTTTTTAAATATAGTTGTTAAACATATACTAGCACACACCTACATGAAACCCTGCTTTTTCATGTCTGCTATGTAATAAACACAGGTATTAAAAATACCAAAATGAATGAATAAGAAACATTGCCTTCCTTAGAGACAAATACCGGATAAGAAGAACATAAGAACTTTCACAAGCTTATGAGAAATGAACTCTCCCAGAATATAGGGATAGACTGTACCGAAGAGGTAAACTGAGAGTTAGACCTTAACCTTAAAATAGAAGTTCATTAAACAGTAGAGTGTATGTTAATTTCCACTGGCCTCTCTTTTGTGAAAACTCTAATGATGACACTTCGGACCACCAAGATAATTAAAAGTAATTTTTTCATCTTAAAATCCATAATTTAATTACATTTTCAAAGTCTCTTTTTCTAAAAAGGTAACGTATATTTCAAGGATTAGACCTTTGTGTCTTTGTGTGGCCATTAGTCAACCTACTATAGGCATATTGTATATAGTAGTGATAATTGAAACTTTAGTGGAAGAAATTACAAAGAGAAAGTTCATAAAGAAGGAAAAGAAAAGGACCAAAATCAGTACCCCAGTAGTCCCCAAACTACCAGGGTAAGCAAAAGAGAAACCAACAACAGACACTAAGTATAGCAGGAGAGACAGAAAATACAAAAAAAAAGAAAGTTATAAAATGAAATCCAAGGGAGTAGAAAGGATACAGGGGAGAAACTAAAAAAAAGAATGGCTGGAGTTACCAGAAAATTGAATTTTAAAATATAAAAAGCCTTAATATTTGCAAATATTTATTAAATCCTAAATCGATTTTATTGTCATCTAGCCTGGTGTTCAGTTTCTTACAGATAGGCCATTGGAATGATGTGACTGTCATCTCTGAAGCTAAATTGTATTGCTAGAGGCAATGTTAAAACCAATTTTTTAATTTATGAAGTATTTCACAGTTGTGAAATATTATAATTAAGAGCATCAAGGGGATTCCTCCTCAAACTAATCATGCTTACTAAGTAGCTGCTAAACTCAATTGTTTTTAAACTGCTGAAGAAGCGAATGTGTAATATGTCGGCATGTAGATATAATTAAATAGGAAAATGACACAATCTCTTAAATTATTAAAGACTGTATACTGTTTAAATCTTGGTGCTCTTCAAAGATTAGAAATATTCCAGCTTTTATTCTTCACTCTACAGCTCTGTCATGTCTCAAGATGTCTTATTATTTTACATATCTTTACATATAAGTTTTATTTGCAGTGCGATAGCACTTGTAGTAATGTGCTTAACCAGGGTATACATCTGTATGCATTTGTAGACAACTTTTTATTCTAAATTTAACTCTTGCATATCTTGCAAGGTGTTCTTCCTGCCCTGATATTTTGAAGTTTAATTCTTTAAAAAGCTGAAATTCACTTGAAATTACCCAGTTACAATTTACTTTTTTTAGATTTCTATCATGCCTAGTCTTAGCCTTCAACATCTTGAATTTAGTAATCTAATTCTCATTGGTATACTCTTACGGGGGATCCTAATAAGAGGCTCAGATTGGACACAACAAAAATGCTTACTGGAGAAATGAATCATTCAGAATCCACATGAAAATATAAGCCAACTCTAGGTAGCACATATAAGAAGATGATTAGGCACATACAGCACCACTGAAAAGGCTAGATGTATTCAGGGTAGAACTACCCTGAAAGAATCCATCAGTTACCTTATTTGCCTTCAGTACTACAGTAGATGATTCATAGGAGGAGGCATTGCAAAATCTTGGTAAAATCCAACATTGGATATCTCTGTAGCCCACGTTCCTCTCTGTAGCTATCATCTGAAAATAATGGCTTGTATTTAAAACTCAGGTTTTAAATCTTACAATAATGGTTCTCAGTGGCTTACTATAAGAAATCTCCTGGCAAAGGAGTCTGGGATATAATGACTAAATGTTTAATTCAGTCATAACAAAGAGGTAATAATTCTCTTTTGTTTCAATTTATTTTGGTCAAAATATATTGTTATTTCACAGGACAAATACAATGATAACATAGTTTAAGAGTCATAAAATAAATTATTTGCACTTTTAAGAGTTCTATATTATTTTTATATTATATAATTTTTTCTTCCTCTGGTAAGCAAAAGGTAATATGTGCCTTCCCTTTCCATCCAACCATTCCCATGAATACCTAATAATTCTAGGTCCCTGTTAACGCAACCTTCATCACTGTTTCAAAGGTATAATGATTATGAATCTAAAACTGCTCTAAACCATAATGTCTATTAAAAAAAAGTATTATGCAAGTGTTATTTTTCTTAACAGTGAATTTGCTCATCTCATTTGATCGTACTTGAGTGACTAAAATATTCAAGGGAATATATGAATATTTACAAAAAAGAAAGTGACAGTACATTAATAAGAAAGACATTATTAAATGTGTACACAGGGATTTCATCACAACTAAAAATATTTAATCCATCATAAACATAAGTTCCAATGCCAGATCATTTTAAGATTGTACTTTTTTAAAAAAAAACTTAAAGCACTGTCATTTATTACAATTATTCTTTCTATGCCATGTTTTTCTTAACTCTAATATACCCAGTCAAAAAAATTTACTTAGGAACAATACTAATCTGAAGTTTAAAATCCTAATTTCAAAATGTGACTCTGACCTTCAGAAGACCTTGAAAAATGACTAATTTTCTTTCCAATATTATTTCAAAGACCTATACTATATGTTAGACTAGATAATGTCTATGAAACAACTTTATAACTGTGGAACATATAAAAACGGAATACATTTTGAACTCTTCTGGTCAGTAATTGGACAAAATGGAAATGAATTTCCAACTCATTTTCAAAATGTATTCATCCAAATAATGGGGTAAATTCCTGGGATTGTTTAAGCGTTTTATGTCATGACAGAGGTATAGGAATTGCACACAACATAGGATGAATTGGATAAAACAAGTAATCCTTGCAAGAGTTATGTAGTGTTGGTCACATTTGCCCCTCATCTACTAAAAATAAAACATAATTTCCTTAAATCTGGCCCAATCTTCCAGGAAGTCAGAATGAGTAAAATACTTTCTCGAAGCAAGTTCTTCATACCTGAAAGGTAAATTGCCTCTCCTGAGGCACAGGGAGGAACTAATATACTTGAGAAAAGGTAATTTCTCAAGAAGTCTCATCCAGAGAGTTGGCTAAGCAATAGAATATTTTATACACCAATCTCTTCATGAAATCAAGTTTAATAAAGATATAATTCACATTATCTTTTCCTTCAAAGAACCTTGAAATCTGTACTCTAAAATAATAGTGAATAAATTTACAAATTAACCATTTTTGATGGCACTCTATGTTCAAGACAGTGCTAATCATAGTTGATGATACAAACTTAAATCACTCAGAAATTCTGTCTTCAAATGCTTTAAAAATTATAATGACGTGTTGGGCCAGCTCAATGTATGTATATACATATGACATACACATTGCATATCAGAAATAACCAGAATTTCTTTCATACCTCATGGTAATTGTCTTAAGTCTACCCAAGTGCACTGAATTAACTAATATAACAAAATGTAAGTTTCCTGCATATGATTATAAAACAAATATATGTTTATATGTATGCATATACATACCTACATATATACATGTACATACATATGCAAACACAAACACACACATATGTATGGATTTATATTCTTTCAAGTTCACAGAAAGAAATCTCTTTTGTCAGGAAAAATTGAACAAATAAATGACTTTTTAAAATATTAAGTATAATTTATCCTACTTAGTGGTTTAGAAGGCCTATTAAAGAAATATATTTTATTAAAGATGATAAGATAACTTAAAATGAACAAATATTTTTCACTTAGATGGACCTAGAATCCTTCAAATTTAATTGGCCAAGGTATTGAACATGATGAATGTTTGTATCATGACTTCAGGTAGAATAAATAAAATTTGTGAAACTTTTATATAGTCACAAAATTCATCTTCAAGTAGTAAAATGCTCTATGGTGCAGCAGGACTATGTGTATTTTAAAGTAGATTTAAAATACATTTTGGCATAGTATGCTTCTAAATTAACATTCTGGACTATCACTTCCGCAAGTATTATATATATATATATATTATATATATATAATATATATATTATATATATATATAAAAGAATATTATATCTCTAACCACAGTGCTCATAATATGAAAAGGGTTTAATGATACATAGATAAAAAGATAGTGATTATTAAATTTGTGAAATCTATTCTGTCAGCACAAAATATACAGCAGGTAGCAGTGTCAACAAAAGTCAGTTCAGTTCATTTATCCCTCTGGTAACTTGTTAATTTATTTGTCGTTTAAAAAATATGCCCACCTGTATCTTTACCTCAGTAACTTACTCCATGACTCCACTGACATACCTCATGCATAAATAAAGTGGAAAGCTACAAGGATCAAAGGTGGGGGGGGTGACTTGAGCCAAATAAATTTTGAAAGAATGTTTGCTGTTATTATTTTAACATTTCCCAATTAATAAAAAGAAAAATTAAAAAAAAATAAATGTTAAATGATCTCTACAATATGTGGAACACATCACTGACCCATTTGAAGTGTATTATAAACAGGAAAACCCTTCATTTTAAGAGGAACATGACAAAAAATAGCAAAATTAGAGATAAGGGTCAAAAGATGATAATAAGTAGGTAAGTAGGTAGGTAGATCGATAGATAGATAGATAGATAGATAGATAGATAGATAAATAGATAGATAGATTCACATGCACAGAGTATATAACATTTATAATGTACTCACAAAATATATAAAAATGGTATCTGTCACACAATTCTGTGTTTCTATATTCTATAGTACATTGTGTTGTCATTTTTGTGTAAATGCCAAGGATGAGAAGTTTGATTACCACCTGATGCACACAACTGCCTTGGTTAGCATCTAAACTTAGGCTCAAATAATGGATTCTCTGCCCTAATATTCTATTATACTTATGAGATCATGAAAGGTTGGCTCTTATGGTTAATAAAACTATGATAGTTCAGTTCCTTTGTTATTAACTTCGAGTGTTTAGAGCTTTAGCTTACAGGCTGTAAATTGTTATTTATCCTCTAATAGATGTCCTCTCCTCTTTTTTCTAGTAAGAAAATGCTTATCTGGGAAAATGATCAATGCTACATGCCCTGCTTCTACTATAGCTATGTATTTAATGTGACTGATTCTAGATGTGTTGATGCCACAAGCAACATTCTGATTGGTTTCTTAGAGGAAACCTAACTTTCTATTTTCATCCTTCCTTCTAATAAGAATCAGTACATAATATTGAGTCATAATGGTTCATACAGAGAAGAATAATAATTTAAATATGATAGAGAATAAAGATTGCTATAATCATGACCTTGTGGAGGAATCATTATTCCCCCTGTTCTATTTCCAGACTGATATCTATGAGAGATAAATTTGATATAAATTGCAGTTATTTGGCTCACAGTTACACAGGCAGCTGAACCTATACCCCAACTAATAAATAATACCCCATCTTTTTTTTTCTAATCCTCTATTAAGTATTAAAATATATTTAGGTAACTTATAGTCAATATACTATAAAATACAAATATGTTTTTTGAAGTTTCTGTAACCAACTACCAGTTTATAAGAAATATTGGGGACAGAAGAACTTGTTAAAACAATTCTGTGATGGATTCAGCAAAATCTACAGTTTTGAAATTCTACAAGCTAAATCACTCAGTTTAGTGAACAAATAAATGATAAGAATAAAAGGGGGTATTATGGATGTAGAAATTAAAAGATATATGAACCACATGCAATAAATGGATCTTGTTTAGATCTTGATTTCAGTAAACCATCTATAAATCTTCTAAGAGATAATTTAAATAATTACTAGACATATAAAGATATTTAAAAAATCATTTTCATTTAGGTATCATAATAGTATTATCATAATAGTATTACAGCTATGTTAAAATAAAGCCAATATATGCTAAAGACAGTGAAATATTAAAATACATCTATATGATGTGTGGAATGCTTTAAAGTAACACAGAAAATGTTGAGAGAGAGGGTTAGTAAAGATATAGATGAATGATGGTGGTCATGATGTAAGAACTATCAAAACTGCATGACGGCTACATAAGGGGTACTTACGAGTATTGAAATTTGTACTTATTCATATTAAATGTTTTAACTGACATAAAGAATGTGCTTTGAAATAAGATCCAAGTGTTCTAGTAACTGGTCAACATCTCAGAAGCTGTGAGCCATATAACAAGTTGATTGCATGTCTATTTTTTATTATACTTTAACAGAATAAGAATAATAGTACTCATGCTACATAATTGTTATTAAGATTAAAGTAGCTCATGTTTGTAGAGCAGTTAGAATATTATGATCCAATAAATGTTAACTATTATTTGTATTTACTCAGTGTCATTCCTAGGCATTCTGTGAGCTACTTTATGAAGCTAAAAAATGGATTTATCATATTTTTTGTGTGGAAAGTGGGTTATTAAACACAAATTAATTTGGAGAAGATAACCTATTTATAACAGGAATTGCTATAATTGTAGTAACTAGAAATGAATATTTTGTATCTTCCCACATAAATTGAAACCTTGATATATTGAAGTTTCTATAATTATTTCAAGGCAAAAATAAATAAGTCCCTTAGTAGAAGAATTGTTTTAAACGTAAATGATGATTTAATAAAACTTAAAGTGATGTGAATTTTAACAAGAAAGTGATGCAAATAAATTTGTGTCCCATACATGTCTGGGGGCCTTATTAAAAAAATTAACATACCTGATATTCATTCTCTCTCTCTGATATGTAAGACTAAGAGTCTATAAATAATCCACAATTAAAAGATTAATGCTGTGATAGGCATACTGACAAAATATAGAGTGATGTAATTTTGTAAACTCACATTAAATAATTAAATCCAATGTTTTTTACAAGTATAAAATAGCAATGAAAAGTTTTATTTTCCTCTCTTATCATTAAATAAGCACCTTCTATGGCCAGTTATGCAAACAGTCATATACATGAAAGATTGATAATAAACTTTCTTTCAGCTGCAGTAGACCCTTTTCAACCCTTATGTTAAGTAATTTCTTAGCAGAATTTAATCCTGAAAATGTTTCTAAATCACATTTTTCTCTTGAATTCCTTTTCTTCTACCTTCTCATTCTGCTTCTTTGTTATCCTCTTTTTCTGCTACACATTTTAAATGATGGTAGTGATTTCTTATAAATTACAATATCTGGTGCTCCTCTGTTCCCTCCATAGAGTTATTGCCTGGGCAAACTAATCACAGTCTTTGATTTTTACAGGAATACAAACACGTATGCCAGTGGCTCTGCATCCTTATCTTCTATCAAGACTACATTCCAATGTTCGCAATCATATAATTCGAGTGCAGTTTCCCCAAATAAATCATTACATTCTCCCTAAAATTTGTAATTTCATCTTGATTTCTCCATCATGGTAAATAGCATTCTTCTTTGTATAGTTGCTCAAGCAAAGGGATAAAGATATGCACATCCTTGATTTCTTGCTTCCAGTACTTAGACTTCTTATGTCTAAGGCCTATTGAATCATAATTTTACACATAGCTCATATTGTCTATTTTCTATATTTATTCAGTCTCCATCCCTGGCTTATATATCTTCCTACCTGGATATAATAGCTTTGAATTTGGTCTCTCTAAATTCATTCTACTCTTTTCCAACCTGCTCACTGATGCTCAGTGATTTTTTTTTTTTACAACTGTATATCTGTCATTTGTCTGTCTAAAATTCTTTCTTGACTTCTAATTGCTTTTAGAATAAAACAAAACTTCCCAAATTTATAATCAAGGCCTTAAATAATCAAATTCCTGAATTCCCTTTAATGCTGATGAATTAAGTAGATGTTTGTCCTCCTCTAGATGTATGCAGCCCTTTTATATGTGTGCGCCTTTGTTTACATTATTCTATTGCTTGTAATATTCTCTTTCCTCTCTTTGAAAGGGTTGATCTTTCACTGAGAAGAAGCTTCAACAACATGAGCATGTGCTCAATTCCAGCAAATGATGTAGGTTATCTCTATTTTCCTTCTCTCTGCTCCTATAAATACTACCATAATACCATGATTCATTATAATTATTGACTTTCTTCTTTCTCACACAAGACTATGGGTACCTAGATATAAAAATCTTCTTTATTCATCTCTAAACACTATTCATCTAAAAAGTGCTTGATTTAAAATATGGCCTTATTGTGTTTGTGGATCTAAAGTCATAACAATATTGTTAGCAAAAGAGATATTCCCATTGTTAAGATGATTCAACCAGAGTTCAGAATTCTTACACTGTGTTTATGATCAAACAATATGCTACAGAATTTAGATTCAGATTCTTGTATTCTACATCTTAGTCTGGTAAATCTGTCATTAATACCATGCCTTTTCCTCTAAAGAATAATTTTTTTTCTTTTTTTAAAATTTTTATGTGTGTGTTATTATTCACACTAACAGTGGCCCTTTACATTGATTTTATTCTTAGCTGAAATGACAAGGCTAAGCTATCTAAAAATCTTTTAAGCTTCTCTTTAAATTCCAAAATATAGTCACCTGTATATACTTTACTACTACAGACAAGTTTGGATACCAACCAACTTTTCTTTTGAAAATTTGGGGGTAAGGTTTTATTCAAAAAGTAAAGTCAGTCTTAGCTACAAAATTTGAAATTTTCGGTTAAGTATGTCTTGTCATTTTATCCAAAAAAAAAAAAAAATCAATCTGATTCAGCCCTCCTACCAAGCTAGAAGAGGAGCCTGTCATTTCAAAGCACTTTCATTTTTTCAAAGCATAGATTGACAATAGTAGAAACTCAAATAACTTTTTTGTAAAGTTTTTTCCAAACTTTCTTTCTTTCACAAAGTTATTTCCAATGCATGCAGGCCTTTACTGAAAATAAAAACCACTAAAAAATAAATGAAGAATTGTTCATGGAAACTTTTCTTTAACCACACAACTTTCATTTGGATAATGCTGAATCTGTTGTTAAAATCTGTTTATGTAAAAAATGTGTTTAGGTTAAAAAACCTGTCTTTTTAAACTATAAGATAAATTGTCAATTTTGAATTATCCTCATAAAGTAATAATGCTTTGTGTGATTTTGCAAGTTACTCGAAGGTGAACATTAAAATGAAATCTAAAATTAACTGCATAATTACAGGAATATTAACATGAATGTATATCTTCCCATGGTGGAAATTTACATATATATATATATATATGTTGGGTTCTACCATATGTGACAATCTCTGGCACAATGATTTGTTCTAATTTCTCCTCTACACTGCAGAAGACCCAGGGGAGGAAAGAAAGCCCAAAGGCTTGGTTCCACTGCATTCAAACTTTTAGGTCTCTGGATATTGACCACAGAAAAAGCTTTCTTGAAGAGCTATCCATATACACTAGGCTAGAAGTAAACTAGTATTGTGTTAAACCACTGACGATGTAAAATTGTTTCTTACATTATTTATATTTTGATTAATACAGAAGTAAGCTACTAAATGAGACCTACAAATAAACAAAAACATATACTACATAGTAAAAATCATCTACAATGACATAGATGTCAGACCATGTGTCATTGAACCTCTAAGGGAAGAGGGTAGAAAGCAGAAGCTTAGAATGTGTTTGATTGTTACTAGGTATGTGTAATGCAGTATAAATAGAGATGTGTTCAAAAAAGAATGAACCAGTTAGAAAACATAAATGAAAGTGAGTAGAAAATGACCAGAAATATAGGGCCTTGAGGGACTGCAAAAGCTGATTGCTTATATAGTTTAAGCTGTAAGTGATAAGACTGATAATGGTTTAAATGACAAAGAGCTATTAAAATTTAGCTCTGGATCAAAGATCAGATTAAATATGTGGCCTTCCCACTCAAGCCTGTCTTAGATGACCTCCAGACTGTCTACAGCTATATCAGGTAACTTCAAGATATTTCCTTTAAGTTACAAAACATTAGTGAGATGGGTGCTAATGAGCAAAGTAATACCTCAGTCTTACTTTGTCTAGGGGACAAACAAAAACAAAAACAAACAGCCATATTGAACTGATTAAAAAAAATTCCAGAACATAAGAAGTTTACAAGTTCATTGTACTTCCTAAAAAACCACAGACCGTGTCTATAAAGCACTTTTTAACCTGAAAAGCAATCGTAGGGACCATGAATTTACAATGGGAAGTTCTCATGTCAATGCGATGTAGTGCCATTGCAAAGTTTACTTTACAAGGTTTATTTCTAAAGGAGCCAAACAGAATAATATATAAGGACACAGCCATAGGTTGTGGAGAATAATGAGCAAAGTACTTAGAAAAGAGTAGCAGCAATTTTTCATCAACATTAGAATGTTTTCATATTCCATGCCCAGAATGATTCTAGAATTGCTATGGGTCAGTAAAGTTTTGTGTGTTTCCCATTTTTCCTCATTTAAAACTGGAGTTTAAAGTCATTATTTATTGGGTGCATAGTCATGGAGTGAGTCAAAAAATAAAAATAATTTGTCTTTTTAGTCTATATAATGTCAAACAAGAAGTAATATATGATCAATCCCCATAATATCTTAGACTTTGAAATGGATGCAAAGACTGGATGGGATCTTTTTTTTTTTTTTTTTTTTAATTTCTGTGACAACTACTATCTGTTGATGTCTTTCAAACTCTTATGCCTTTCTTCCCTTTTCTCTGTACCATAGAGGCAGAACACATGGAAATTATATCTGTAAGCTTCCCCTTCCAGTGAGATCTGGTTTAGATTGCACAAATAAAAAGAGACATTTTCATGAGAGAGGAAGACATGTGAGGAAAGAGCAGACATAAACTTTGAGCAGTTTTTGAGTTAACATATTCAAATTACCAGTGCTATAGTCAACTACAACCATGAAAGAGACTTTCAAATGGAGAAACTTTCTGATTTTGCCAAACTGAGCAGAAATGGTCTTTATTTGCTCTTCCAGTTCCTTAAAGCCTCCCCTACCTCAGCATGTATTTCTCTGTATTAAATTCCTTCCTTTTATAAATTCTGGAGAAGTTTTGATTTCCTGATTATCTCTGATTGATACATCTCTTAGGTAAAAGGTGTCTTATGTGTGTGCAAGAGGTGAGAAACAGACATGTCTGTTCAAAAAAGATGGGATGTAGCAGACTACTGCTAATTGCTCATCAAATCTTTCTCTTCCTTTCCCAGCCATCTTGCAATGAGTGTAGTCATGATACTGCTTTCTGGCCAATGAGGTACACTGCCCAAATGTCAAAGAGTCATTGGAGAACTAGAAGATCCCAGGAGAATGGTAGAGCCAATGAGTGTAAGAAGCCTGAGTTTTGGAGTCACTGCTTGAAGGACAGTCATCAATCAGAACCTCTGTGTTAAACTCTTCATAAGTAAAATAAACTTCTATTATTTTAATCCAATTATCTTATCATTGTTTCACAAGAGTTAGTTCATCATGATTAATACACGTTTATATCCTATGACTTTGAAGTTTGGGTTGGAATAGAAAATATGGCTCACGATTGCTGCCATCACTATGGATTGCTTACTCCTCTAATTGTGCAAATTTCAAAGGGTTCAAAGATTTGATAACAAAGTCTTGTCCTAGAGTTGGAAATGGGGGAAGAGAAGTAGAGAAATATCAATGACTTGAAGACAATGAGCCTTTTCTGTACCAGTCAAGAGTGAAAAATGAATAGATTCAGACAGACATTGCTGCAAAGTTGAAATTCCTCTGACTCAGACCAATTTTATTCCCTTTTTCTTAGCAAATATTGTAGCTCCTTCCTCCTTATTCTTTATGCTCAAACTCATGCTGTCCTGTCTGCTTTTGTCATACTCATGAGAAAAGAACAGTGCAGTGGAAAGAACAAGAGATGTGGACTCCAGTGACTCTATGGTTCTGGTTATAAACATAGCTCTGCTACGTGTTTTATTACCATCAACAAATTTTTATTAGTAAGGATTGCTAGTTTCACTTTTCTGCTGTGTGAAACAGGGCCAATAGTGTATACTTAAAGTGTTTTTGAAAGGTGTAAGTTTCAATGAGTTAATGTGTGCCTAAAATGATTGAATCACATAAATATTTCAAGAGCGATATTTTGATCTCTTCATTACTGATCTGCTTCCATTGTTCTTTCTCGAAATGTCATACAGGTTAGCACTTATACATTATTTTATATCATTAAGTATCATTTTATTAATGCCAGTATTATGTATTAGATATATAACTCAGATATTCCATTTAATGACAGGTTCTTCAAATATAAAATAAGAATAAGAATTTTTACCTAGTGGATTATAAAAAATTAAAGCTAATAGATAATAGAAAAATATCTATCCTTAATTTTATTATTAATTAAAACTTTTGAGAGGAGAGGCAATGTCGGAATATTTTTGTCATTATAATGCCTAGCACAGTGTTGGATCACAGAATTAAAAATTTAATAAATGATCAAGTTGATATAAATTGACTGACTCTGAACCAACTTGCTTTGCTAAGCCTTATGCATATTTTTATATACCTATGTTCACAAATTTTGACATTTATCTTACTTACAAACTATGAAAATAGTTTAGTTCATTTCCTTTCCCAGCATTTTCCAAATGTTCTGCACAAAATGATAGTTCTGCAAGATAGTTTATGAAATAAATAAGCCTATGGTCAATTAAGTTTAGTGTACATTCAATGGGACATTTTACTCTTTGATGATGTACATGAAGGTATGAGGAGCTCTGTGAACTCCAGTAATTAAGAAATGTTTTTACCTTTTCTTGACTCTGTTTCTCAAACATTTCTGACAAGTGAAATGTTCCCACTCTCACTATAACCACCTGACTCCGCAACCCCCTATCTCAATCACAAAGCACTTATTAGCAAATTATCAGAGCTAATAAACAACGGAGATTTAGTTTTAAACTCCTAGACTAAGCCCAGTAGGGAATCTAACTGAGACATTACTTTTTCTTAATAATATCTCAATTTTCTGAAAGACCTGCTCATCTGCCTATGCTATATTCAATACTAGATGTGAGCACCTCTGTATAATTTTCTGACAATAGAAAGTGACTCTACTGCTTTTGTTTTTCCATATCAAGAATTATGGTAAGGGCAAGAACCAGGCTACTTCTGTCTAAGGTCCTCTGACAGACCTCAACTATAATTGTGTATATATATGCACTTTAGCATAATTTTTAAAATATTTTCAGTCTCCAAGTTACTTGGCTGAGATCTGAGACTCAATCCTGAAGAGACTTCTCAGATTCTCTGGTATAGTTTACGTTATGCACCTAAAACTAGTTCCCACTTACCTTTCCAATTCTCGCTTTTATTTCATTTCTTTTAAAAAATGTTGTCATATATCTGCAATGCTCTGTTTTAGAAGAAATTACAGAAAAGCAGTTTTTCTTTTATGTTGTCAAATCTGTCAGTATTTTCCTTTCTTAGTTCTAACTTTGGTTCAATTATTAAAATCTTTATCCCTACTCCATATTATTAAATTTTCTTCTGCAATTCTAATACATTTATAGGTGAAGCATGCCCTAAATTAAAAAAAAAAAATCTAAAGGCAAATCAATGAAGCTCTCATTTTTTCCTTAATATTTCTAAACCTACAGTTAATCATACTCACAATTTTGCCTTCTGTTTTTCTTTATTACACCTAATATTTTTCATATGGTATCTCTAAAATGTTTAACTTGTGTCCCTTTTTTATTCATTCACTTTGACTTTTTTTGCACCCAGATATTTGGTCTTAAAACGTCATGTGAATCCTTCCCTGAGGCTTTTATTCAAATCATATAGTTTGGTCCGACTTTCTGGATGGTTTCTGTTCCATGTTTCTCTGAGACTATTACCACTATCATTTTCTTTCTGTAAGTAAAGTTCACTGTTAGCATTTTTTTTCTAACATAGTGCCATAGCCTAGGAAAGCTTCGACTACTACATGAAAAATACATGAATATCTGTTTTTTTTAAATGAAAATAGATATACATCTGTAGAACTTAGATTTAGATTTTTTAATGATCGACTATATAAGAATTTGAAATGAATGAATGAAAACTACTTGGTCCATTAATATTAATATTTCTAATGTCAGAAAAGGTATTGTGGTTAGTATAGCTGTTCAATTTACCAAGTAGAATTGCACATATAGGCATAAATCTATATATACCATCCAGTGAAAATATCAATATTATAATGTGTCAGGGGCTCTATTCTGCTGGAGATCGGTGTATTTTCCATTTAACAAAGTAAAACAAATAGCTGCTTTCACTAACCCTTGTAGCTGAAAAATCTCAAATGCCTCTGCAACCATATACAGAATCTGAAATAACTTTAACGAGTCCATATAGAATATATTTTAGGATCTTCAGCCTCCAGCTAAGATCTAATCACTAAATTTATCTTTACTAACTGATCTGATTGCCAGTGTTACTGGCATACATCCTGTTACAGGCATAATCTACCTCTGATTTGCTGCCATGCCTCTAGTTAATTACTAGGTCTATAGCCCATTTTAAACATCAGTCCTGTTTTCTTCCTCCCCATCTTGAGAGATTAGACTTTGCTGAACATGCAACAATCATTGGCTGAGATGTTGCTATAAATGCATTTTAGAATGGTTCTCTCTTTCTCACTTAATGGTATATGTTTCCCACCATGTATATATCCGATACTGTGTACTGGATCTAAACTGAGTTTCTTTTGGACAGCCACATACATTTTTAAAAATAGCTTCAGTAGATTGCTTATTTTCTTCCCACCTCCCTCCTTATCCCTATGCATTTCTGAATTCTTCTCATTTTAATCCACCATATCACTAAAGTCTTAGTATACATAGAATGAAGCAATAATCAAATTATGGAAAAGAGTTCCCATATAAAATGACTTTTACATAGGTATATATTATGAATTAAGTATGTCTTGCATCCATTCATTTATTCAACATAAATTTATTAATCACCTACTACATGCTAACACAAGTGATTCAGCAGTGAAACAAAACAGAAAACTCCCCTGTTTTTTAGACCATGGTGTCTTTTTGCTATTGTGAGAAAATAATTTATATATCAATCTCTATATTTTAATAGATGTTAGTGTTTTCAAATTCTGGATAAAATAAACAAGTCAATTGCACAATGACAAAGATTGATTCCCATTTATTGAATTAGGTCCTGGAAAATATTGATCGAATTGTGCCTTGAAGCAGCAGCTATATGCGCTCCTACATACATAGGGAAACAAAGCAAACTGTCAATTCCAAACTCTATCCATGATGCCTTTTCCCCAGTATTAAACCAAAAGGGAGACCCGACAGTACTTCTGTCAACTGTATTCACTTGGGGACTTAACAGTATAATAGTGACATAAAACATTCTAAGTCCTTCTTTTTGCATTTGCTTAATGAAATACTCATCACTTGAATTGCCCTTGACCACCTCTAATTGTGTGTATATAAAACTATGCCTTGTTCAAGTTACAGTTTAAAGCCCACAAAATGTTTAGTCTTTCTTAAGTCCCCTATGCTCTAACCAACACTGAACTTTTCCCCACTTAAATATTTTTCTATCCCACACTTCTTATATTTCATTTATTTGCTGTATGTTTAAAATTCTAGTATCAAAAATTAGATTGTAAGTTTTACAAAGATGAGAAGTAAGCTGTAACAGTATATTTAGTACTTGGTATGCTTTGACTAAGTACATCTTCATTTTACATAGTATTTTACTATTTAAAAAGTACTTTCTCACATATTTATAAAATAGTTTCCTAAAAACATCTGATCAATTATCACTTATAGTTTGTATTATGGCACACTTCTCAGAGGCCTTTTCTACTTTCTTGAATTTCCAGAAATCATTGAAAATTTAAAAATTAGACCAAGTTACATACAGACATTTAAATAACAAAAAAATACAATATAATACACATCAAATAGAAATAGAGGTAGTAAGAGGACTCTGAGAGAAGTTAATGTAATCATTAAAAATGTTTAGGCACCTCAGTTTATTTTTAAAAAAAAACTTTTTTGCTTTACCCACATGAAAATACAATATTTTTGAGATTCAAACTTCAAATTTCTCTTTTCCTTGTTTGCTGATGAAACAAATAGAAAGATGACTGTATATAAGGTACCATGAAAAAAATAGAAAATTTGACTATAAACAGGAGACTTTTCTTGTGATTAAGCTTTATTAAGCTTTTGTTAAGCTGATTAGAAAAGAAGACAGCCAAGCAACAAGGCAATATACATGATATGGTC
This sequence comes from Macroglossus sobrinus, assembly GCA_004027375.1. NCBI lineage: Eukaryota > Metazoa > Chordata > Mammalia > Chiroptera > Pteropodidae > Macroglossus > Macroglossus sobrinus. The sequence continues at coordinate 87,491 of PVKZ01002283.1, forward strand.
TCACAGATACAGACCAGTAGAGAAGATAAGAATCTGTCTTTTAGAGGAACAGGAAAGAGCTCAGAGGTCTAAGCTGAGATGCTAGATTGAGATCTAAAATATATAGGAGCTAAATTTGCCAGATGTGATGATTTATTGATAGTGTGTTCAAAGCAGAACAATTTTAATGGTCTAAAAATAAAAATATTCTGGAAAAGGAAACTCATGTAATTGACATTTTTTGGTAAATTTAGATTACAGATTGAGAAGGGTTAAATAACTAGACAGGTAAACAAAGAGCAAAATGCAAACTATCAAACTTGGGCTTTGTGGCAAAGAGATGTGGAATGACTTAGAAGGAAATCTAGGAGGATTTTTTTTCACTAATTCATGCACATGATTATGATAGAACGAGTTACAGTAATGACATTCAAAGTGAAGAACAGTGAAAGAATTCATAAGATATAGAGAAGGCTTGACAGATTTTGATTATTCATTGAAAACGAGAAATCAAGAATTGCGAAGGAGTGATAGTAACAGATATAAGCTTACGTATGCGGTGAATCCGAACCATGTACCATTCGCTTAGAGCTCTGTATCATATTTTTTGTGAGATTATATCACTGTTTACTTATCCTTTCCCACAAAAATGAACAATTGGATTATTTTCAAAATTTTTTTTTGCAGACAATTCTTGTCCATGTTTTCTCTTTTATATGTATAAATTGGAAAACAATTCCTGTATCCCATTTTATGTGAATTTTAGCTTTAGAGTATAAAATCAAACTGTTTTTCAAAATGTTTTCAAACATTTTCACCTCAGACATCAATATATAAGAGATCCTCTGGCCCACCTTCTCTCCAATACTTGGTGTTACTATAATTTTAATTTTCATAGTTGATTGTGTGTAATCTCATACTGCATTATAATCTTGGTTTTCACTTCTCAGCTTTCATTAATAATATTGAACACTTTCATGTTTGTGGGAAACAAATAATAAGCAGAGTATATAGTCAGAATAATATGACAATCTAGACCAAATCTTTGTGCTCATGGAGTTTCTCTTCTTAGGGGGATACAGAAAAAAGAAAATGATTAAAATACTAGATGGCTGTAGGTATTCTGCAGAAAGTAAAGAGTGTTGGTGTGGTACATTGTTTAAATATTAAATCTTGGGCTAGGCCCTCCTGAGGACATGTTATTTCAGCAGAGACTTCAATGAGGAGAACTATCATTTTAGGTAAATTGGAGAAAAGTAATTTAGGCTCAGAGAATAAAAAATATAAGGTTCTCAGATAGGGATGAATGTTGTTTCAGGAACAATGGGAGAACTAGTATAATTTGATTGTAATAAGGAAGAAATTATGGTAGAAGATGAGCTCAAATAGAAGAGTAGTAGCATTTGTGCAACAAAAATTTACTGTTTATATAGGAAAACAACCAGACCCTTCTCTCAAAAAATATATTACAGAATAAGAAAAGATGTGTGAAGAATCCCTTCCTTTTCTCAGTGGGTTTTGTTACTATTTTCTCTACATCTCACTTTACAACATCCTTTATTTTATTTGTCTCAATTAGCATCTTTCTGTATCATTTTATTCGCTCTCCACAACAACACTGTTGATGAAGAAAGCATATCTTATTGTCTCCTTAGACAAGCAAACAGGAATATATTGATTAATAAACTTGATTAAGCCACATAATTAGTAACGTGATGGGAATGAGAATTCAATCCAAGCCTCTGCCTCTAAAGCCAATAGAATTTGAAAGATTTTCTTTGATAAAACAGCCCTGCCAAGGACAAAGTCATGGAGCAGCTACTATGGCCTATGAATTTTCCTGGAAACAAAGTGGTTTCACTTGGTACAAGTGAACACTGTACCAACTGAGCTGGCCAAAAGAGGACCAAGCTGATCTATAATATTTTTGTTGTTGTTGTTATTTATTTATTTATTTATTTACCTACTTGTTCTATGGCCACTGTACTCCTACTCCCACTTATTCCTACTTGGGACTTTATGCTGAATTTAGAAATAGAAGTTGTAACTTGTATAGCTATAAACTACTAGGCCCAATGTTTGCAGAAACAGTATCATCTTGGTTTAAATAAAATTCATGGTTTTTTTTTTATGTTTGTTTTGGGAGGTGTAATGCTCACTTGCAAATATTAAACTTTTGTATAGAGCCACAGTGTATAGTCTGTAGGCAGATGTGAAAATAATGGTTACAGTATAGGGAAGGCTGTTTATAAACTATAGAATGAGAGGGAGGGGATGATTAAGTTTGATGTATCACAAAATCTGTTCCACTAAATTTTAAATTGGATTACAAATTTACCCTTCATAATAGTCTTCAAAAATTAATAACACTAAGAAAAGGGTGCTGACTTTTCTATTATATGATATGAGAATTTTAAATTGAGAGGATGTCATTAAGAGTTTATATAATCCTAAATCATTCCAGATCTCCTATGAGAGTCTCATATACATTCAGAAACCTCTAGAGAAAATTTGTCCTAAATCTTCTGGTAGGCATATTTTAGAAAATTCTGATAATTTCTATAGTAATGAATGGCTGTATATTCACATATACAGGTAGAGACAACCTGGCTCCTTGGAGAGAGAGCTAGACAAAATGACTGATTTGGACAAATGTGGAAACACTTGTGGAATGTTAGGTTTTCACTTTTGCCTTTGTTTTGGATAGTGTTCCTTCTAGAACTGGCAGATGCTTATCTGATCCCACATTGTGGAATGTTTAAAGAAAAAACATTCCTTAAAGAAAAGTCAGTATACAAAAGTATGCACAGAGTGTTTTTCAAATGAATAAACAGAGCCTGGGATTGAAAAAATAAACTAATAAATTCTATACTTAACCAAGCATTAGTTTTATTAAAAATGAATCCACTATAGTTTTATTAGTTTTTTTAATATGTTTTTATTAAAGCCTATAGGAGGTTCAAACTAAAGCAAATCTGAATATATTATAAAGCCATTCAAAAAAAGAATAAACTTGAAATTAAATTTGTATACAAAGGGCATTGTCAACCCATTTTCATTATCTTCATCATACTTAAAAAATTCTGTCTCATAGATAACGTGATGATGGTGCAGCTTTAACCTAAGCCCGACAACATGGAAGGCTATGGAATTTCACTTTCTTCGAAGAATACAATGAAAGACATTTTAACTAGGAGTTTCTTGTATCCCCTCTAATTTATAAGATATTGCTAAATGTATAACGAATGTTTATTACAAGCAAAATAATAACTCAAAATATGAGTTTGAATATAAAGAAAGGGTTGGAAAAAAGCTGAGAACATCCAAATTTTCACTGCAGACTAGCTGAAATAGAAACTTACCTATTCAATCCCCTGAGGGGTCAATCCTGTGGAAACTATCTGTGGCCTTCTGTACATTACAGGGCCCACAAGGTGACAGATCTCGTTTCTGCTGCAGAGTAAGCTATTCGGCTGCAAATTTTGGTAACCTGCAGAACACATTTTGCCTCATTAAATATGTCTAGCTCAGCTCATTCCACTGGAATAAGACAAAGAAAGACTAGCTGTGCCATAGGAAAAAGAAACAGTAGAGATGGATTAACAGATGACTCCAAATAAATTTCTTTATTTTCTAAAAATCCGTTTGAACAATTATTCTACTTTTCCCAACTAAGTTCTCTGCTTTTGCTCTTTCGCTCTCTCTCTCTCTTTAAAGGAAATGGACATGGGGGTAAAGATGAAGCTTAATAACTTGCTCAGAAAGACACTCATTAAATATTTTGAGAATAATGATGCCTCTGTTTCCATTTAAAACAATGGAAATTCCATGCAGCTTCTATTACCTGGATGATCAAGCCACGGGGAAAGGTAGAGTGCTGGCTCCTGCTTTCTTATGATAAATGTGGAAAAACGGCATTAACGCTGAGTATTGAATATTGTAATTAACAACAACAGAAAGTATGACTCCAGACTTTTACCTAGGGATTCTAATTAGACTAACTGAATTTGTTTTTTCTTAATGTTAGCATTTTGGGTACGCCTCATAGTCGTGTTTTGAACAATATTTATCACTTAGAACAGTGCAGTCACGAAGTAACAGTGTTGAGATGTATGCATTTTAATATAGAATGTAACTAACATATTTGGAAGGTTTTCTTTTCCCTATTAACTGACATGAGCTGAGTTTGTTTCCTTAAATTTTGCTCATATTGTCAAAAGAAATAGCTGCAAAACCATTGTGATTAATTGAAACATGGGAACTTCTTTAAGTCAATTCCTTATTCTCAGTATATCCACAAAATAGCCAAACTAAAAAAGGAGAAATGCTTTATCCCTACATATTCTCCTTGACTTACTAACAATACTATCTATTGGTCTACTATACTTACAAATCATAGATTTACTTACTGTCTGCTGTGGTCAAATTTATTGAGTATTTTATATCATTTCATTTAATGCTCACAGAATTACAGCATTAATATTACTTGTATTATTCATTCGGCAGCAAATGAATAATTACAGAAAACCAGGAATCAATCGGTAATAGCAATATGACTTTCTTTGGCTAATTAAATATAAACACATGCCATTTCTGGCTAAGAATATTAAGAAATTATGCCACCATGATGACTAGCACTGAGCCAGACAGACACCGTTTCCTGAGCGTGACCCAGAGTGAAAACAACATGGACCTGGTGTGGTAAATGGTCTGAATCGAATGTGTTTAGTAAGGAGAAAAATAACATTTGTGGTCAGAAGCATGGAGAATAGGGTGTAATTTTCTGTGACAGTATAACCCCATCTATTCAGTCTATTCTGTTACTACAGTAACATTCAATTATAAGATCATTAATACTCCTATAGTTTGACATGCCAGGTCCTTTATCATATGATTTCTGCAAATATTCCAATTTCAAGTCTAACATTCTTTCCCCATGTTTTTTCTACTTTCAAAAACATTTCAAATCCATAATATTTTGTATACACTTCCATGCTTTTATCCATGTTTTGACACCTCCTTGTAATATCAATATTCCACAATATATTTTCCTCTGTAAAGTGTTCCCTACAGCACATAATTCAGAAAATTGCCAATTTTGTGGTTTCAAGATTATTCACATATGCCACAAATACTTTATTAAAAGAATGGTGTTGCAATATGTTTGACATATTTAGATATTTAGCAAGATAGAGTGCATCTTTTGAGGCAGAGTTTATTTAATTCACCTTTGCATAACCACTTCCTAGCATGGTGTGGTGTATTGTATAACTATTCAATACAAGTTTATTGAACATGTAAATAATCAGTAAAGAATAGATCATGAGGTTAAATACTGATTCCTATTACTAAGCAACATTCAAATATATAATAATGATTTAGTAGGCTTGACTATTTACTACAGAAACACTGTAAAATTTTAAATCGTCTATCCCACTTTTAAGAAAACAAAGAATAAGTCAACAACTTTTCTTTAGAAACTTTCACAGCAGATAAAATGAGCTGACATGCCATCATTTCAGCTCTATCTAGCAAGGGCCATTCATCTACAAATGCAAAAATCTTTTAAATAGGAATTTTATCACTGAACAGGAGGTGTCTTTATAACTATCTTTACTATACTGTCATAAATTCTGCGAGCTTCGTGACAACCCTGTAGTTAATGAACTGGAATCCCCTTTTTTGTGTTCTAGAATTCTGTCTTTTTTTCTCATCCCACCTGCATAATTTTCTTCCTGGTGTTACAGTACAAATCTGTACAGTAGTCTGCATTTAATCTCCGTATCTCATATTCCAAATTCATCTTGTTGGAAAGAATTCAACATCCTATAATTTTACCCTCCATTGAACTAGAATAATTTCTATATTTAGATTATTTAGAGCCATCGACGGAACTTTGTTTTCCACTAGCATTTAATTCTACTATAATCCACTGTCAAATGCATTAAATAACAGCATCTCATACTTCTCTGTTGCAAAGACAAACTGAACAACTACAGTCACCATGCCATTAATACTGGGTCATCATGTGTACATTCTATTTTATGTGGAACCTAAGGCAGTTGCTAAAATAATAGCCTTTGTGTACTACACAATATTAGTAGCAGCCTCTCATGAAAGAAGTCTAGACAAGGATGCTTAATCTTCCGAATAGATATTTCCTCTTCAAGATATGATGATGAGAAATTCAAATGATTTGGAGTCTGACAGCTGCTTTCTTCCTATAACTTGGAATATAAAATAGATAACTTCTAGAGAACCACCATCATGTTTGTAAAATTTTTTTAAGCAGAAAAAAAGGTAAATGTTTCCCATATACCTCTTTCCCCACATGCACAATCTTCCCTATTATAAACACACCCCCACCCCCACCAAAGCTGTTACAACTGATGAACCTACACTGACAAATAATCATCCAAAGCCCATAGTTTACATTAGGCTTTACTCTCAGTGTTGTACATCCCATGAACTGTATAATAACACGTATCTATCATTACAGTATCGTACAGAATATTTTCATGGCCCTAAATATCTTCTATATTCTGCCTCCCACCCCCACCAACAACTACTTATTTTTTATAGTCTCCACAGTTTTGCCTTTTCCAGAATATCATACAGTTGGATTCATACAGTGTGTAGCATTTTCAGATTAGTTTCTTTCACTTAGTAATATGCATTTACATTACCTCTATGTCTTTCACAGCTTAATAAATAATTTCTTTTTAGTACTAATTATATGTCATTATATAGATATACCACAGTTTCTTTTCTACTTTCCTGTAATTGCATATTATTTTCTTATTGAAAGTAAAGTTTTTTTCTCTTCCTCTTGAATTTGCTCTGCTTCCTGACTATTATGAATAAGAAAAAAAAGTAAAAGTGTTGTTCTGGGACTTCTTACATCAGTCCACAAAAATAAAAAAAAAAAAGGTAATATTCTCCTTTCCTTGGACTACTCCTTCTTAGAATCCACACACCATGCTGTGAGGAAGCCCAAACAGTCACATAGACAGCCTGCACAGAGAACTACAAGGGATCCAGGCCAAAGTTTCCAGCAGAACTCCCAGCCAGCAGCCAGCTTCAATTGTTTGCATGAAGCCTTTTTAGATCTTCCATTAAAACCAGTGTGAGAAATAAGTGTTTTTAATTTAAGCCACTAAGATTTGGGATGGTTTGTTGTGCAACAGGGTAACTTAAACAACACTCTCTTATAAACTCAGAGGTACAGAGTTGCCCATTTCACACACAGCACAATAAATACCTTTATAAAAAGGGTGGACCCGGAGCCAGCCTTCCTGGGTACAACTACCAGTTCCACCACTGATTAACTACATGACCCTGGCCAAGTTACCTGTCTTCAGTGTGTCAAACTTTTTTTCATTTAAAAAATGAAAACCAGAAAAATAGCTGTTTTAAAGTTATTATTAGAGTTATGATTGTTGAATAAGGTTAGTACAGGTTTACTGTTTAAACTAGTGCCTTACACTTAGCAAATGTTACTTTAGCTATCATTAGTCTCTGGATAAAGTTCTTAGTCATTAAACTGCCATTCAAGGCCCTTTTTAATCTGTCCTTTTTATTCTTCTGGGGTTTACTTTCCACTATTCTTGTATTACATAAATCTTATATTCCAACTAATCTGTAAAAGAGGTATGTCTCAGATTCTGTAACATTATTCTTACCTTTCCCTCTATATTCTCTTTTCCAAATTGTACTCATCCTTCAAACAATAGACTACTTCTTCCTCACTAAAACATTTGAAATAGTCCCACAGCAATATATATATAATTTACCAAATACTTAATGAGTAGTTGCCATGTGTCTGGCTTTGTAAATGGAAAAGTAAACAAGATGGGCAGATCACTATTTCATGATGGCATATAATCTAGTGGCAGTAGATAGTCTTTAAGGAACCTAGTCTAATCCTGACCCATTCTTAAGAAATTTTGCCCCTTATTCTTATTTTTCACTTGATAAAATAATTCACTCAATTCTGAAGGTATTTAGCAAATATTTACTCATAGCAAATTTGAGAACTTATAATACTTAATTATTTGCAATGTACTTCCACATACCTTATTTGTGGTTATAATATAAATCCCACTAACATCAATATTTTAGACATGGAAATTGAGAAAATAGGACCTAAATACGTTCCATCTGAGGATACTTTTGGATTTCTCTTGCATGCCTGAGTAGGAACTCAAATCTAGGTTTCCTGTGTGTGAGGCCCATGGTCCCTCTAATTCAGATACTTGTGTTTTTGAGCCCCTGTTATGGATCTTCCGAGAGTGTCACACAACTCTATAAACAAATTTCTCATCTTTAGGAAGATAGAATTGAGCTTAAAAACTATACAAATATAGAATTTAGAAAACAAGTGAGGGTCAGGTAATTGTCAAGTGAGTAATATGGACCAGTAAATATATTATTTCAAGGATGGGAAGCTATTCTGATCAAGGTTGTAGGGCAGGTACAAAGCATGAGTAGGAGAATAAGCGAGATTTACAGAATATGCGCTGTAATATACTTGTCCCATTTATAAAAGAGATATAATTCCTTCATATTTACACCTGTGAAAAACAAAAATGTTATGTAAAAAGAAAATTGTTCATCCTCTCATCCTTAATCTATTTTATATGTATGATATATATAAATGCACAGTATACTTATTCACACACCAGAACACTGAGAGCAACCTTTCATTGTATTATTAAAAATAGGTTCTCTAGTACATTAGATAAATGCCCTTTCTTTGAGAGAACACCCTGAAAATATTCTTAATATCAATAAATGATTGATGATAAAAATGCTTATTACATTGTGGTGGTTAAGAGTTCAGGCTCTTGTCATGACACCGTCACATGATCATTGCCAAATGCTTGTTTCATCTGTCTATAAAGTATTTGTCTTAGAACAAGTTATTTACCCTCTTTTGTCCTTATATTTATCATCTATACTATGGAGATTAATAATAATTCCTGCTTTAAAGGAAGGAATTAATTGTGATAATCTTGATTAAATGTGATAATCCATGTAAAAAGCTAAATTGAGTGCCTACACATCACAGATGTTTAATAAAGATTATATATTCATAGTAATTATAATAATATAGAAACCAAATGTGCCACAATTATATGACTACGAAGTAAATCAAAACCCCTGGCTCATTGGGTGTTCTTACAAAGCAATGGATCCATTTAACAAGCCAGCAAAACTACATGTTCACAATGGCTTCTGCCTACAAAACACAGAATTCTGTATTCTATATCTGTATTCAAGTTAAGGTTGACCAAAGGAAATCCCTCCAAATGATGTCAGGACTTCAATGAGGCAACAGTCACAGAGATGGCCCCTTCTCTCTGAACAGTTCTGCATCAGGTTTCACGGCCTTCTCCATGTTATCCTGGTCCCTTTCACCCTTCCCCTGATTATACACATCAGGCACATTCTTGTCGTCATTCCTGATTAATTATAAACATAATGACTTTATTAAATACTTCTTAAATGTCAGATTTAAGAATTTCTACTGAATTCATTAAATCTACACAACACTCTATAAAGTAGATACTAATAATTTTTTTTTACAAAATGGAGAACAAAAGTTAGAAAGATTAAGAAACTTTCCTCAGTTAATGATAAAGATTTGACTACAGCCATTCTGCAGCCCCTGGTTGCAAGACACTCTGCTCTCTGTATTTTGGTTTAGACTACCCACTTCTATCACTTCTTTGGTTCAAATCCCATGCATCCTCCAGGCCTTGATATTATTCCATCTCTTTAAAAGAATCCCTCCTTGACGGCTCCAGACAACAGTGATGAATACTATTTCCTGATGCCCACAGCGTTTATAATCTCTAATGTGCAATGTACCAATAATTTTGCCAACTGTGTTATCTGCTATCTATTATAATTCAATTTTGTTTTCCAAGAGTCTTACCAGATATTCCTACCTTTTAAAATTATCTCCAACATTTGTTTATACAATTTCTTGTAGACTTACTCATTAGAGACAGGAGGTTGTCAAGGAGTAAGGGAGGTGAATCGGGACTGCTAAGAGAAAGAGGGTCTCTTTTAGAAGTAATGGAAATGATATGGAATTAGATAGTGATGTTGATTGGACAAAAGAGTGAACATAATAGAAACCACTGGAAGGTATAGTTTAAAACTATATATTTTATGTGAAGTATATCTCAATAAATAATTTACTACACAGCCATGGAAAATGTAATATGATACTGCTGAAAGAATATTTTAATATATTCTCAAGTTTTTAAAAACATAGTTACAGATTCATCTATGTAGTATGATTTCATGCCTGTTAATAGTAAAACTAAAAAATGAACAAATTTAATTTGGCAAATACACATAAAGACAGACAAACAGAGACAAAATCTAGCTACAATTATTACAATTATATACAATTATTGCCTGAAAAGATAAAATTATGATTTTCTATTTACTTTAAGGCTTACTTTTAGTTCTTAAAGGCCTCTATAATAGTCATAAATTAATTTTGTAAAAAAAAACAAGTATTAATAATTTCATAAGGAGTAAATGAAACCAAATACTATGGATATATACTTTAAAAGTTCATAAAGATCTCAATATTGTGTGTGTGCATTTGTGTGGGGGAGGGAGGAGAAGAAGGGAGGGAGGAGAGAGGAAGGGGAGAGGGGAAAGAGAGAAAGGGAGAGAAGAAAGGGAGAGAACAAGGGAGAGGGGGAGAGAGAGAAAGGGAGAGAAGAAAGGAAGGAAGGAGGGAGAAGGGGAAGGGAGGAAGTGAGAGAAAGGGAGAGGAGAAGGGAGAGAGGGGGGACGGAAGGAGGGAGGAAAAGAGAGAGAGAGAGAGAAAGAGAAGTTTGGCATTTTCCACTAGAAAGAAAAAAGCCTCTAGTAAGGTGGATCGAGGCCAGTGTAATCTTAACCCATGTTTACTGGGCTTCTACATCTTCCAAGTGGTCCACATAGTGCAAGGGAATCAACGAGGCCCCTAGTCTCTCATTCCAGGGCAACCCCCACTTTTGTCTCACAGCCTCTGAATTCCTTGGCATCCCAGAGAAGCTTGAAAACTTGTAAACTTTTTACAGTCACATTTTTTTTTAATTGAAGAAAAAAAAATGTAAGTTAGTGTTCTATTCAGTCAGTGTGACTTGGGGACTTCATGGCATGGAGAAATTGTATTCTGCTAATAAGACCAGAGATCTTCTGACAACCCAACGATTTATTAAGCCACAGAGGTTACAGTTCCTCTCACACTGGGACCAGCACATTTATCTTTAGAGGAGAATAAGAACTAGTCGGTAATGGCAAATAGATTACTTGTAAACTTCCAATCATGGAAGCTTCATTTACAAATCGCATATCTAAGATTTATTACTGTGGTTTGTAGGAAGAGTCTTCCTAGAAGTACCTTGAAGATTTTAAGACTCTTACCTAAAAACTAATGCAATGCAATTTACCCTGATAAGAGTTAGTGCTCTTATTTTTTCTTTCTTTTTAAAAGTTAAGTTTATATCTTTCTCCATTTTTAAGTAAAGAGGCATCTGAGTATCACAACAGAAGGAGGCATTACAAATATCTAGGAAATACAGAGATGAAGAAAAGAATAAAGATTGTTTTTAGGTAAAAATCAAATGATTATTAGAAAAGGTCAGATGAAGTTGGAAAATTTTCTAAGAGGCAGAGATGGGGATGGAAGCAGAAAGATAATGTCTTTTCAATGCCAAGGTAAGCTTGGCATTCAGCATCCACAGAGAGTTCAGAGGTACAGGAAAGCCAACTGAAGTGGCTAGTCCCAACATGTAGAGGTGTAAGCTCAATCGATTCTTTTTTTTTTTTTCAATTATTGGGCTCTCCTCAGCAAACAGGGCAGGTACACACTAGTCAGGGAATAAAATAAAGACGTTCAAGTCCCCCAACCCCACTCTAGGTTTATCACAGCACAGTCTCACAATCAAGGTGACGGAATTAGTCACAGAGGTTACCATACTGTCTAAGATAATAATTTGTAGTCTGTAGAATGCAAATACTCTTCTGGGAATTTACAAGATTGAAGATGCCCCTGTCCCATATCAAGTGATTTGACTTTCCCATTAATATATATTTCTGACAAACTGGCAAGGAATTCTGATGTAGCAAATCCAGTACCTTACCTTTGATCTGTCTTAAGCTTCAGATTTTGAGAATCCTATGCATGTCTAGTAACTACAAACTACCACGAAGAGGAAGACAAGAAGGAAAGAGTTGGCACAAATTTACTATATGTAATTAGCAAATTCCCTGCATCCTGAGTGTATGTGTACATGTACACACACACACACACACACACACACACACACACACACACACACGTAAGATGCTGAAAGCTTCCGCGCTGGGGAATACATTGAGGTGTTGGAAGGGTGTTACCCCAGAGCATGTATGGAAGTTCTGCACACATATGTACACCTATACTTTTCCCTATGTATCTCATATATTTAGCTATTCTTAATTTGTATGTTTATAATAATAAACCAGTAAACATCGACAACCTGTTTTGCTGAGTTCTGTGGGCTAGCCAAGCAAGTTATCAAACCTGAGGAGAGGCCCTTAGGAACGAATCCCTGATTCTCAGACAGTCAGAAGTACCAAACCATCTGGGACTTGAGATTGGCTTCTGAAGTGCAGACAGTCTTGTTGGATTGAGCCCTTTAACTTAGGATCTGATGCTAACTTCAGGTTGATAGTGTCAGAATAAAGTTAAATTGTTAGACATCCAGTTGATTTCAGAGTATTAGAGAAGTGGTATTGGAAAAGATCTCAACTATTTGGTGTTAGGAAGGAAAAATTCCTTTGATTTGGTGCCAGAAATGTTGTGAGTAAAAACCAATCAAGTACTAACTGCAATTTTTATTTACATATTTATGTAAGTAAATACAGGAGCCAGTGCTGTATATGTCTGATTCACTTCCATGTAATTCTTGCCTGTAACAGCAAGATGCATCAAGGTGCTCAATAAATATTTAATAAAAGAATTAATGAGATCACTAACAACGTTTTTAAGGGTCAAATGTTGTCAAGGTCAAATGACAGAATTTTAGAAGTTAAAAGATGGATAGTGTACTAATCAGGGAATTAAGACAGTCAGAGTGAACCACATGTTCAAGAAGGTCATCAATCAAAAGGAAAGGAAAAAAAGCATTACCGGAAGGTAAACGATCTAAGAAAGTAAGGGTTATTTTAAAATAGGAGAGGTGTGAAAGGAGAAGGAAAATTTCCAATAAGAAAAATGATAAAATAATAATAAGCTACTAGCAGAAAAGAGTGGTGTGAAAATGTATAGAGAAAATAAAATTATTTTCAAAATGAGGACTGTTCAAAGACTGAACAAAAAGTCAGTACATTTTAAAAAAGAGTTTCAGGCTCTGTTTCTTTTTAAAATTTTTATTCTATTGACTATGAAAAGGAAAAATTGCCTTCAGGCTAGAGAGGCCTATTAACACCCCCATCAAGGGCAGTCTGCAGCTCACTAGGCAAGTTAGAAAGGGAGAAGAAATCTGTGTCTGGGGAGAATGCATTTATCATGGATTGAACCCTTAGGCCAAGAACTTTCTGCTGAGACACTTCTCAAAGAAGGAGCTGGGGTCATCTAACATTCTTTGGAATGTGGGAGGCAATGGCACATCTATATTCACCTCAAGTCTGTGTGCTGTGTGTGAGCCCCAGACTTGCACATTTTGTTCCATTATTTCATCCGCCTACATAAATGAATTACATTTGGTTCTCTTCAGTTATCATTGTATCGCTTAAAAAGAATTTATTTCAGAGATGTTAAACTGCATAACTGCTTGTACACAGGTATTTTTCTTTATGCCATTTTATAAAGATTAACTATTATTATTGAAATGAAAGTGATTCAAGAAGCATCAGGGACAAAGTAGGAGATCAGGGACTATTTTGGTGAAAGAATACACATCTTTATTCCAGTCTCTGCTGTCCAGATAAAGATATTGTCTTGTCTGAATTCGTTCTGCCCCCTTATATTACATGTTCAACCCCATTTCTGTTTCAACTTTGAGAATATCTCAGAATGCTGTAATTTAAGAAAAAAAATGTGATAAGAATAAAAAACAAAGATTTTGGAAACAGAAGACTATAATTTGAATAATGATTCTATTTATTTCTAAGGTTTCTAAGTCTTCTAAGCTTTAGTTACTTTGTTTTTTTAAAGGATTCTACTATCATTATTCCCCACACTGTTCTGTTTGTCAAATACTTTCATTCATTTTTCCATTAATGCTCATAGTAGGACTGCATGTCTTGAGACTCTTGTAGTTGCCTAGGGCCAGGTGATCTGTTCTGGTCAATCAATTTTGAATACAAGTGATATGTCTCACTTTCAGGTCAGTCAAGTACGTAATTGTTATGTGAGACCAATCAGTGCTCTCTTTTTCCTCTGCAGCTCTGATGAAATCATTCCATGTTCTCCTGTTCCATTAGCCCAAGTCTCGGTGCAAGAACACCTAGTATGAGTACCCCAGCTCACTTTCCAATGTTGGACAATCGGAAAACCAAAAATAAAAACTTTCTTCACTATGCTTCATTGTGCTTTTCAAGTTGTCCTAACTCATATACAAATTGATACAGAAAATGGGGCATGAACATAATACTCTACCCATAACACGTAGCATTGTCTTGAGAGTCAGGTGGCAAATCTGTTACTGAAGGCTGGAAGGGTGGTTTTTGGTGTAATTGCAAACATTTGGTAAAACATTAATTCACAATTACCTGAGAGAAAGAACTTCTAATTATTTTACAGAAAAAAATGTGTAAAAATTAATTGTTAATAGCATGTATTGTTTACTCTTATTTGCATTTTATAAGGTAGCCCGAGAAAGAGATGCTCTCAGAAAAGAATAGTCCAGTTCATCAATATGATTAAAGGAGAAAAAAGACAGCCCAGAAATTTGGTTCTTATTGAATAGGATGAGGCAATTTTTTGCAACTAGAAGCCATGAAAGAAAAACTTGGAAAATAGTTTGAGTCACAAGGACTGATTAAAATTAAACCTCCTGGCAATAAATGGATTCAGATGATGCATAGTAAATACTTTCAAGTGGAAAAATGGCTCAGAGTAAAATAGTGAGGATATGACTTTTTCATGTAAGAATGACAGACTTACAGCACCTTGCAGTTAATTCCAGAGAAAGCAGCATTGATGAAAGAGAATAGAAAAATATGAAAAAATAAAAAGAACTTTGAGTATCAAGATTACTACATGAATTTGATTGGAACCAAACTGATAATAAGCTAACTATATTTTGCAAGAGTATAACCAACCTGGGCCAAAAGAGATGGAAATAATATAAAATTAAAAATATCTCTTGGGATTAGTTTAGTCATGGTGCTGTAACAAAGTAGAACTGGATGCTTAAACTACAGAAATTATTTCCTCATAGTTCTAGAGGCTAAAGTCCAAGATCAAGGTGTTGGTAATATTGATTCCTTTTGAAGGCTATGAAGGAAAGATCTATACCAGGCCTCTCTCCTTGGCTTGTTGATAAATATCTTCTCCCTGTGTCTCTTCCCATCATTTCCCTCCAGATGTATCTGTCCCCAGATTTCCCCTTTTATAAAGACACCATTCATATTAAATTAGGACCCCACCCTACTTCAGTATAACCTATGCCCTCTGGATTAATCAGGATTTTCCCAAGGGGAAAAAAATAGATATAAATACAGAGATAGAGATAGATTTATTATAAAGTTTTGGCTCATGCAATTACGGAGGCTGAGATAATATGATATTTGCAAATTGGAGACCCAGGAAAGCTGATGATATAGTTCAAAGGCCTGAGAGACAAAGAGCCAGTGTGAATATTCCAATGTAAATCTGAAAACCTAAGAACCTGGAGCACCAAGATATTTGCTTCCTCTATCTTGTTGCCCTATCCAGACTCTCTGTGGATTGGATGAGACAGCAATGCTCTTTACTCAGGATACTGATTTGAATGCTAATCTCATCCAGAAACACCTTCACTGACACCTCCAGAAATGATGTTTAACCAAATATCTGGGTATGCCATGACCCAGTCAAGTTGACATATAAAATTAACTATTATAACCTCATCTCAATTAATTACATCTTCAACAATGTATTTTTAATTAAGGTCACATTCTGAGATAATGGGGTTTAGTACTTCAACATATGAATTTGGAGGAGATACAATTCAACCCATAACACCCTTGGTTTTAACATTTCACCGACAGAGAGAAAGCTCAGAAAGCTACTCAGTCCTTAATGAGGACACATATTCTCATGGTTCCTTTACTCAGATGTTGTGAAAAAACATAATGGATAAGAAAGGTCCTTTTAGACAGTGATGGGCTCAACAAAATTCCTGGGTTGCAGTAAAAGTGTTGAATTTTTAAGTGACATTCCAATTGTTCCACATATCAATAATCATACCTCTCAGAACCATCACTGTTCTAGATACTTTGATCGTTTCTCCTCACATAGTTGTCATGGAGACCACTAAATTAGGGCAATGTGGTCACTTTGGGTCAATCATGCTCAAGGTGGGCACACTCATGGTCTTCCTTATAAAGTCGAGTGTTAGTGAGAAGAAGATTCTATTTTTCTTTAGGCACCTGCAGGTGAACATGTAAATGATTGCAGATGAGGCTTTGTTTGGGATGAACTGAGGAACAGAAAAAGGCAGTTGATGTAAGAGGGAAGAGTGAAGCAGAGACAATTGGAGGCCAGGATATTCCCTGTGGGTTTCCAGTAGTTCTATTGTAATTCTTTAGACTGCATTCCTGACAGGTATTTCTGTCCTTAGTTTCCAAGGGGTACCGCCATGTCCTTCTAATATATCTATTATTGTTGTACTGTTGTTGCTGCTGTTGCTGTTCTGTGGTTGTCAGAGTTAGTTTTGGTCACACACAACCATTTATGGATACTATTCAATACAGAAACTATTACGTGGAGTAGAATGTTACCAAGGACAAATAGTAAATATAGATGCTATACTATACTATACTACCAACTAAATACTAAAATATGGACTGATTGAATTGAGGGAAATTGTAGAGCAGTGAAATTTCCTCCATAAGTCTGGAAAGATAAAATTAAGTGCCACAGAATTGAAACTTGAGAGTTATTTGTGAAAATCATATGATGTCTCCATGGATATTAACTATATGTCTTAGACCAGGTAGAGGCACCAACAGCTCTTTCTTAGAGTAGAAACTGTAGCAAATGGATTTGGTAAATATTGTAAAAGAAAATCTCTTATTTTTAATCATTTTTTTCTGGACAATTCAAAGTATATCCTTGCTCTTAAACCCTGTGAATTTCTTCTGCTTTCTGTAGTTCTGGTAAGTAATAATTCTACTAAACACATTGAAAAACAAAGAGGAAATATATGATGACTCTGTAACTCAACTTGTTGCCACCATTTTTAGTGAATAAAATATAAACATTTGTATTACTTTTTTAAAAATTTCAACATCTGTGGAAGAACTTAGGTACTTTGTCATTTAGAGAGAGGCCATGGTGAGTCTCCTCGACTGCTTCATTTGTCATTGTATCACTTTGTATGCAATTTTGAATTTTTGTTTCAAGGATGTCATATACAAGAAATAATATTTTTCAGTTCAATGAGTATTTCTATACATTGTGCATAAGTAAATTTACCCAGTCTAATCCTTGCTAGAAACTTCTGTTGCATATTGTGTAGCTCTTTTGCTGGCTCTTCATTCAAGACATGTTCTTCTTTTCAGATGACCTGATATAATTCTTAGCTATCTCTCTACTGGAGGCAATATAGTGGTTAATCTTCAGACAGCTCCAGAATTTCAAAATTGAAAACAGAAGAATATAGCCATTATAAAAGTTATAGCTGGTAATGAAATTTCTCATGTATTTTCTGTCCTTTAAAATAAAGGGTGTCAGGCAAGCATGATAATCACTATACATGGATGGATCGTGAGAGGATCATGTTAAATGAAGTAAGTCAGATGGAGAAGGGCAAGAACTGTATTTCACTCATGTGGGATATAACACAAAAAGCAACAAACAAAACAAACAAAGAAACTCATATATACAGACAACAGAATGGTGGTTACCACAAGGAGAGGGAAAAGGGTCAAAACTATGGTGATAGAGGGAACCAGACTTTAGGTGGTGAGCACACAATGGAGTATGGAGATGTCATAATGAAAAGTTGTATACATGAAATTTATATAATGTTATTATATAATGTTATCCCAATAAACTTTAATTTTTTAAATAAAGCCTGTTTCATAACTGACGTTTTTATCAGTTTCACAGTCCCTCTTGTCACCTTTAAAGATGGTATACCTTTAAAGTTTGTCTACAGGACACCATGAAGGGAATTTTCTGAACACTACTCACGCTACAGAATATATATTATATTATATATATTATATTATATAGATGGATAGAGAGACAAACAGACAAATGTATAAATAGCTTATGTAAATATGTACATTTAAAATAAATAACCTTTCAAACAGTATTTTAAGAGTAGTTTTCACTTGAAAACTATTAAGGTATTTCACATACCTTTAGGAATTGTGAATATGATTTTCAAATATATAACTTCCCTGCCTGATTTAAAAAAAAAATCATTATTGTCCTTGAAGCACAAAATGTAATTTTACATTTTTAAAAATAAAGTAATATCCACGGCCTTTATCTTATAAAATATATAGTCATTATTCAAATGAGATTTAAAGAGTTTCAATTACTTTTTAAAAGATATAGAAACTATAAAATTGAATTATAGAAAAACATAAGAGATAGTTGTTAAGACAGATGTATGTATATATTATATGAAACAAAAAGTACTTCAAAATCTTAGTGGCTTACATACAAAGTTATACATCCTTTAAATGTTACATGTCTGTCATGGGTTGACTTGACTGTCTCTCAAGCAACCAATGTCCCCAGTAGTTACTGACAAGACATAAACTATCTTAAATGTTGTCAGGCACATTGCCAGACAGAAAGAAGAGCACCTATACCATCAATTAAATTGACATGGCAAAGATCGCTACTCATTGGCCATAACTAGTCACATGACCTCATCCAGCCACAAGTGGGGCTGGGAAGTTTCTCATTTCATCTTCCTATAAGGTGAAGAAAACCAGACACCAGTGAACAGAAGTAATTACCCACCAGAAAAAAAAAATTGGGGATTCGAAGGCCTACTTTTCAATTTCGTTACCACTATTTCCTACCTAATTCACATCGTTACCGCTTCTGTAAATTAAGGATAGAGTATCTATTATAATGTTTTGAGGATCAAATGAAGTCTAATAATATGGAAAGCATTATATGTAAGATATGAAAAAATTGCTTTTGTAGAAAATACCAGGAATAGAAGATTTATTCAAAATAAGCAGAAAAGAAACCAACTTATTTGTTCATATATGAGAAATTATTTTGAAATGTATGCATTTACAGTACAGAAAATAGAACAAATAGTTTCATTTGAGTATGTGGCAATACACCCACCAAAAACTTTCTATGCTATTGCATTGAATTTAAATATAAATTGACATGAATGAATAATTTAGCTATATTATTGGATGCTAACCAATACTGTTGCAATAAAAATATTTTAGTTTTGCTCATGTAAAGTTTATTTTTTAGAAATCTTTATTGATAGTTTATTGGTGAACTTTTATTTCCATGTATTTGTGTATGTGTGTATATTTTACCTAATTAGATTACTCTTATTCTAATAGTTTATAGCTTATTTTTTTTTTTAGGATTTCCTAGGTAGGTAATCATTGGAAAACTGGACAGCCACATGCAAAAGAATGAAACTTAACCACTGTCTTACCTATGTACAAAAATAACTCAGAATGGATGACAGACTTGAATGTAAGACCTGATACCTTAAAACTCTTAGGAAAAAACATAGGTAGTAAGCTTCTTCACATAGGTCTTGCAATAATTTTTTGAATCTGACACCAGAAGCAAAAGCAACAAACACAATAGTAAACAAGTGGGGGTACATCGAATTAAAAAAACTTTCACACAACAAAGTAAAACATCAACAAAATGAAAAAGGAGCCTACTGAATGGGAGAAAATACTTGCAAATTATATATCTGTTTGTGGGTTAATATACAAAATGTGTTAAGAACTACTAAAACTCAATAGCAAAACAAACAATCTGATTTATAAAGGGCAGAAGATATGAATAGACATCTTTCAGAGAAGACATACAGATGGGCAGCAGATACATGAAAAGTTGCTAAACAGGATTAATCATCAGAGAAATACAAATCAAAAGCACAATGAGATATCTATCACCTCATATCTATTACAATAGCTATTATAGAAATAACGTTAAAAAAAACAAGTGTTGGTGAGGATATAAAGAAAAGGAAATCCTCATGCACTGTTGTTAAGAATATAAATTGGAAAACAGTATGAAAGTTTCTCAAAAAAATTTAAAAATAGAATTACCATATGATCTAGCAATTCCATTTCTGGTTATTTACCATAAAAAAAAAACTTAAAAAGATATATGCACCTATGTTTATTGCAGCATTATATACCATAGCCAAGATATGGAAACAATTTAAGTGTCCATTTTTGATAAACAAATAAAAAATTGCGGTATATATGTTTATAATATGTATTATATATAATGAAATATTATTCAGCCATGAAAAAGAATGAAATTTTGCCATTTGCAACAAATATTATACACTATCACTTATATATGGAATCTAAATTAAAAATTTTTTAAAAAGAAAACAAATCTACTTACAGATACAGACAACAGATTGGTAGTTGCCAGAGGTGTGTGTCGGGGGGGGGAGGGGGTTTGTGAGAAAAGGGTGAATGGGGTCAAAGGTAAAAAGAAATAAACAGGAATGTCAACAAGAACAACAAAATGTTCTCAGGTCTCTCTCCAAATAGAATTGACATTTTAACCAGATCCTCGTGTCATTTACATGCACATTAAATTTATTTTTAATTGTTACAGAAATTCAATACTCCCTGCTCTCTTTTGGGTTAGTGCTATCAATATTCAAACCCTGAATATTATATATTTCTCTCATAAATAAAATATTCTTCCTTGTTCCCATATTCCAGTCTAGCTACTGAACCATTTCTCCCCTTCTTTTTATAGCACAATACCTTCCAACAGTTTTTTATATCTGCTGCTTTCAAATTATTTCTTCACATCTCTTAAACTCACTCGTCAAATTTTCACCCCCTTTGCCCTGAAACTACTCTTATCAAAAGGCCATCAAAGAGCTTCACGTTGCTAGAACTAATGGCCATTTCCAAAATCTCTTCTTACCTAAGAAAGTTGAGCATTCTTTGGTTGGCTTCCAGTAAATTGTTACTGTTTCCTGTCATATCACTGATTCTTCTTTTTTGGTTTCCTTTGTGGGGTCTTCCTCATTCCTTTGAGGTCTAAATGAAAGGCCCCAGGTCTCAGCCTTTGGATATTCAAAAAATATATATCTACACCTGTTCTTTTGGTCACCTCATTTGGATTCATAGTATTAATTCCCATTTATAAATGGTTGATTCTCAAATGTGAGTGTTAATACAGATATCTCCCTAGAACTTCACATGACAAAACACAAATGTCAACTTGACATTTATACTTGGCCATGTAATTGATATATCAAACTATTTCCATAACTGGTCTCTTAATATGCTCCCCCTACCACCTTAGCATGCTTCTTCAACTGTCTTCTTTTATCTCAATTAACTTCAATTCCACCTTTCCAGTTGTGCCAGATCAAAAACTTGAGTCATTTATCTGGTCTCTCAGCAAATATTAAAGATGACCCCTCAGAAATATCCAGAATTTTACCACCTTTCACCATCCCAGATCCAATTCTCTATCAAATCTCATTTGGATTATTTCCATATGTTCTAAATAGTTTCCCCCTTTATAACTTTGTCCATATTCTCACCACCACAGCCAGAGAGACCATATTAATACCTGAATCAAATTAAGCCATCTTTATGCTTAAATATCTTCAATGGCTTTTCATCCTACTCAGATAAAAAAATAAATGTTTTTTTTGTTCATTCAGACTGTTGTAAAAAAACCCCACAAACTGAGTAGTTGATAAACAACTGAAATTTATTTCTCACAGTTCTGGAGGTTGAGAAGTCAAAGATCAAGTCATCAGTGAATTCAGTAGTCTGGGGAGAGCCAATTTCCTCATAGCCATCCTTTTTGTGTGTCCTCACATGGCAAAGGGGCAAGGAATCTCTCTGGGGCATCTTTTATAAAGGCACTGACCTCATTCATGGGTCTCTACCCTTGTGACCTAATCATCTCCAAAAGGTACCACCTCAAAGTACCACCACATTGGACATCAGGATTTCAACATATGAACTTCGGGGAAGGGGACAACACAAACATTCAGACAATAGCAAACAAGTTGCTATGACTATGAAGCCTTACAAACTCTGGCTTCTATAACTTTGACTTTAATTCCATTACTCTCTTCCCCATTTTCTTTGTACTTTTACGTAAGCCACCTTAAGTTTCCTCAAATATGTAGAGCCCTTCCTTGTGACAGGTCCTTTGCTCAGTTCTTTTCCTGAAAGGCTCTTGCCCTAGATAGCACCATGATTTCTTCTCCACTGGCTTTAGGTCTGTTATTAAAATTACTCTCAGTAAGGCATTTCCGACAATACCATCTAAAATTCACTCCTTTTCCCCCAATACACTTCACTTTTATTGTTGATTTATAAGTTCTGCTACATGCTTATCACTCTCTAACATACTATATGTATTTTTTTTCTTTTTTATCTTTCATCAATATAATGTAATTCTATGTAGGTAAATGTTTTTGTCTATTTTCTTCACTGAGATATACCCTAAACCTGAAATCATGTAGTACTTAATAACAAAACCTTATACTTAATAGATGTACTCTTATTTACTGAATAAATAAATGAGAAATGTCTCTTTTATCTTACTACAGTGCTGTCTCATGGTTTCACCATGAATGCTGTAGGTTCAGCCATCATGTCTGTATTCTATAGAAAATATTTTTTTTAAATAGGAAAAGGGCCAAGTTCAAAGATTTGCATACAATTAATTATATTCTCTAAAGAACATTCCCAAATCCTCATGCAATGGATTTTACTTACTTTTTATAATGCACACTGTATTTAGATTTTGTATCTATCTATATAAAATGAATTGGTATATAAATTTTCTTTTGAAGTAGTCTTGTTCAGTTTTGGTATCAGAGTTAAGCCAACTTATCTGGTATATAAAGACTGTATTTTTCCTTGAATATATTTTCAACCAAAACTAGTGAAAAAGTGAATCACCTAGACATGCTGAAGTCAGCCAAAAGAGATTATTTTTTAAAGTCAGAAATGAATTATTTAATTTGAACAAGTAAAAAAGGGCATTTAATGCAAAGTTACATTAAATTAAAAAAAAAGTCATTTTGGCCCTTTCATGTTAACTTTTTCTAACTTATTTTAACTTACTAAATATTACTTTTAATGAATGCTGCCACTATTCACATAGCTTGCCAAACATTGAGCCAGAATACAGTGACCTATTCAGATATTATTTTCCTCAGTCCCAAAGTTATCTTAAGCAGCTTCTTCCAGCTACCATGTAAAGATTTGTCATGTGTGCCATGAGTAAATAAAAAAGAGAGTTGAAAAGCAGGTATTTTCTTCTATATATATAATAGCAAATAATCTCAATTGCTAGTTTCTCGCAAATAATTTAACAACCAGCAGTGCATAGAATGAAATCAATACAATAATACAAATCAAAATTTAAATATTAATTAAACTTATAAGAAACTTAACATTTAAAGGTTGAAAATTATAAAGAAAAATACAATTACTTTAATTCTCATATATACAAAGAACATTGACCAACAACATTAATTCATTCACAGCTAATTGTGTGCCTATTTAATAGTCTTAGAGGAAAGTATCAGTGTGCCCACCAGAGAGCTCTGTCACTTATGAATTAAGTGTACCTAGAAGTGACGAGAGACTTGTCCTTGGAAGAAACTATGGATGGCAACAGCCATGGTGGTTCCAGGCCTCATTAATTACCAGGCTTCATGAACACACCTCTGGGCTTATAGTTACTTGGTCCCTTCCTCTAACGTACCACATTGATCACTAAAGTCACATTCTTGCGACTGCCCACTGGACTGACCATCTCTTTCACATTTATCTTCAAATCAGACTGTCCTTTCTAACATTCCAGTGCAGTTTGAGAGCACTGTCTCACATCGCTGGTGCATTCCTTGTGCATTAACAAGTAAGATTTGCTTAGTTTATGGTTCAAAAGGCTGAGTTTTAAAGCCACAAAATATTTGAGCAAAGAGTTTTTCCTGTACAATTTCCCATTTGATGTCCTATCAGCCAATAGAAGAAAAATAAGCATTTCCATTCTAGTTTGACAGATGAGAATGGTGAGACAAAGTTTTTCCCTTCTCTACACTATTCATCTCACTGAGGACAAAAAATGGTTAGTGATAGGTTCTGGCATTTAAACTCATTTCTACCACTTATTGATTCTGGAATATTGGGTCTATTGCTTAAAATCTCCAATCTGTGCTTTCTTGTCTGCCAAATAAGATTAAAAAAAAAAAATCATTTATTTCACAAGCCTGTTGTGAGTACTACATAAAGTAACTCTCGTAAAACCCTTAGAAAAGTACCTGGAACAAAGTAATACATAAATAAATACTAAGTAAGCAATATATAATTATTGATATTAATAGAGCTTCCAACATATATCTCCAATTTCAATTATCTGTATTTCTAACTGACCAAATCATTTACTTGATCCCCTTCCTCCCCACAAAATCTCTTTAAATTATGGCACTTATATTTAGATGTGGTAATAATCTAAAGGCTTATACCCTCCCAGCAGCTGTTCTGTCACATCAAGAAAAGTTTTCATGTCACTTATACACTATTAGGTTGTTAGTTTTTCAGAGCAATCTCATTTTCAAGTTATTGGAGCTCAAGTTGCTCCTGATTTATGTCATCCCTATCACTCATTGGCCTTAAGAAAGAAAAATAATATCTAGCTTATAGTGGGATTTGAAAGAAAAGTCAGAGATTAGAGTAAAAGGATCTAAACTGGGTTATAATGAGTTAATCTGTGACAGAATGAAAAAAAAAACAGGCTGGAATCATTAGATGTAGGAGAAATAGTAATTCAGTTATGTGTAAAGATTTAGATGGCTCTGATTCATGTCATACCATATATCAATTTGACAGTCAGACAAACCTTATCCAAACTGAATCCAATCACAGACCCTTAAGAGATTTACCCATTTCTAATCAGTGGGAAAGTAGGAAAATATCATGTTCCTAATGCCCTGAAGAAAAAGAAAAAAATGCAATTTGTTAATTGTCAACTGCCAGACTGCACCCTTCACTAGTCAGTCATCACAACAAGGAGAGCTGTGGTTATTAATTTGATTTTTGGTACAATGGAAAAAAAGCAGTAACAATATTTTTTCTTGTGGCAGTTATAATTCTACAGATATTTAGAAACAGTTGCCATGAATTTACTCATAGGATGTCACAAGAAAATTAATATCTAGGTCAATGTTGACAAAGACTTAATTTGTAACTTTGAATAGTGTTATCAAAGGTATTAGAGCAATGAGAGTTTACCAATAAATGTAAGGAAATTGCCCTAAGCATGACCTATTTATTTGCGATCACCCACACTAAGTCTGTACTTTATAAATCTATGTGAACACTTATATGGAAACAAACTAATATAATTGTACAAAAAAAAATAAGTTGCTGCTTTGTTAATATTAGAAGAGAAACAATTTTTTTCATTTTACTAAACTGAGGGAAGATCGTGTTCAAATGTTCAAAATTTTCCGGAAAATGCTAAACAAGTTAGTTGTGGACTTACAGATAAAATATTTAAATCAGTGTTGTCTGAATCTATGTCTATCAGCCTTAGCTATACCTCCAAAGATACATACCAGTCTGACTATATTTTTCTCAAAGGTTCGGACTCACAGGCCACATTGACAATTTAAAACTTTCTTCATCTCCCACCTCCAAACCACAGCTCCTCTTTTACCCCCAGCTCTCAGCAGATGATTATGTCTCATAACGCACAAAGAAAACTGAAGTCATCACTAACCACTTCTTCAATTTCAAACTTATGAATTTGCTTAAACCTGTCTTGTTTCTAAATATTTATGATTTAAAAATATTCAACTTACCACCATATTTCAAAAAAAGAAAAACAATTAATATTGAATTCTTCATGCTCCTAAAAGTACTTCATCTTTCACTTTCCCTTTATAGTCAAATGGGTACAACAATCTATGTTAAATATCTTCTTAAATTTTAATTTACTCTTTAAATCATTGACTTTGACTCTTATACCTAGGTAACTAACACACATATTTTGTTCTGGAATGGTGGGTTAAGGTGACTATAGACTATCTTCCCAACAAAACCATGATAACTGATAAAAATTATTAAACAAAAATATAAAACAAAACAAATAAACAATGACAACAACAAAAACCTGAAGTATCTGTAAATTATCCTATGAGCATACACCAAATGAAGAAATACTTATTCAAATCTACTAAATCTTAGAAAGAAAAAACTGTGGTGTTTGATTTTAACCCAATCCCTCCCATTCCCTCAGCCCACTGAGATGTCAGCTCTACTCTTGGAAACTTTAGCCAACAAATCAGGGTTCTCTCCACAGATCTCAGTTTCTTCTTGTGTAAAGTAGGTCCCTATTTTTCATCATCTCCTTCTGTCCATCTCTGAATGACTTAATATTGGCTAAAAGGCAAATGTCCCCCAAATTAATGAACACTCAACTCAGTCTCTATCAAAATCCCAAATGGAAGTTGGGCAAAAATTACAGTTATACTAAAATTCATATTAAAATGTAAGAGCCAAGAATAGCCAAAGGTACCTGAAAAGGAACAAAGTTAGATAACTAATACATCTCATATTCAAAACTTACTACAAAGCTACAATAATAAAAAAGTGTAGTACTGGCAGAAAGATAGTCATAGTTTAATAGACAGAATTGAGAGTCTAGAAATAAATTCTGGCATTTATAGTCAATTGATGTCAACAAGGATATGAAGACAGAACAATTAAAGGTGGAAAAAGTGGGGCTAGATACCCACATACAGAAGAATAAAGTTAGATGCTTTCCTTATATTAACAAAAAACTAAGTTAGAATAAATAACAAATAAATTTAAGAACAAAAGCTATAGAGAACAAAATATAGTACATAAAAAACTATATAAGAACACAAAAATACATAATGAGGCCATATTTTTAAATCATATATATAAAGAATTATATCCCCCAAATATAAAAAAACTCATAACTCAATAATAAAAAGATAATCTTGAATATAAAGAATCTGTTTATAATTTTTTTCAAAGAAGGACACAAATGGCCAATAAGCACATAAAAAAATGTTCAAAAGAAATATTTATCAGAGATATAGAAGTCTAAACCACAACCAAATACCACTTCACACATACTAGAATAAGTATAATAAAAAAGACTAAATAATAAGTAGAACCAAGGATATGAAAAAATTAGACTCCTTTTGCTTTACTGGTGAGAATGTAAATGATATAGATATACTGGAAGAAAGTTTGACAGTTTTTCAAAATGTTAAATGTAGAGTTGCTATATGACCAACTTCACACCCAGGTACATATCCAAAAAAAAAATAAAAACATACTCCATTCAAAACTTGTACATTAACGTTCATAGCAGCATTATTCATCACAGTCAAAAATTGAAAACAAGCCAAATGTTCATTAACAGATGAATGGATAAACAACATGTGTAACATGATGAATAGAAAAATAAAATATGGTGTATTATTATAATAAAATATAATTCAGCAATAAAAATGAAGTACCAATACATGCTACGTGGATAAACCTTGAAAAAATAATATATATGTACATATGTCATATAAAAATGAGCCAAGGCTTTAAAGATTTAATATGAAAATGACTTTAAATCCTTGACACTACATGATATGCCTAATTTTTAAAATTCCTATGTGATTATAAATTAGAATTTGTATAAAAGTCAGTATTTCAAAGTACAGTATAATCCATTATTTATAGTTTATATGGTGTTTCTCATGATGTTTACCTACAATTACTTCTTTAATCTTTTTAAAAGTTCCCATGAAGAATATAGTAATACCTCTCCATCTTGCAGAAGAGTATGCTGAGGCAAGATATTTTATTTTTTTTTACTTTATCTATCTATCTATCTATTTATTTATTTATTTATTTATTTATTTATTTATTTATTTATTTATTTATTTATAGGTGAGGCAACCCTTGATTGACCTCGCAGATGGCAAGGACCTTGTCAGTTTACAATCTTTTATTTTTTATTTTTTACGCTTACAGCACCTGGTCTTCCGAAGTGGTCTCCCATCCAAGTACTAACCAGGCCTGACCTTGCTTAGCTTCCAAGATCAGGGCTTGTTCAGGGTGGCATGGCTGTAGATAAGGTAAAATATTTTAAGTGATCATCTCCAGATGATATGTGATAAATAAATAAAACAGTTATCTGGTATTGTCTTACAATGCAGTTGTAATTATTCTAAGAGAAAAGGCTTTTTTTATGTAGTAAAAAGACGAAGAGGAGATTTAAGGTAATTATTTCAATAAATCAAGGTAAAAGAAACATTTTTTCAATTTTCTAAATAGTTTGGCTTAAAGCTTTCATTTTAAGTCTAGAATCACATGAATAATTACATTTCTCCATTTGCTTTGCCTGTGTATATTTGACCTCAATGGCATGAAGTTTTATCGGTATCAGAAGCATCCAGATGACTGTTCTATATTTTAACTTGCCAAGCCATTTCATCCATAGAAATAAATAAATTGGATTTGTAATTTAGAACATTTTTTAACCCTTATATTTCTTTTCCTTTTTTCCTTGATGAATATTTTTTTTTAAAACTTGAATTAATTCTCATAGAAATATTCAATAAACATTGATTCTAATTATATATCAAGAGAGGCTGAAAGTAAACTTATCACCAGAAAAAAATATGTATCTATTTTTCAAAGAGGAAGGATTTCTGCCTGTGCATTTCTAATTAGCAAACATTAAGTGGTCTGAACCTTCTCAGAAGTGATCAGAATTCGAATTAGTCATGTATAGGTGTGAACAACCACCCACACATTTACTTCTTTAAACTAACCAATGAAAATTCTCTGGATTTTCATACGAGATTGAAAACTCAGCTTTTTACTACAATTTGGAATGTTTTCAATATTTCAGGTTTTCTCTTAAGGTCAAGGAAACTAATGATTAAACAGGGGTTAAACAATACTTTTTTTTTTCCCCCTGAATGATATAGATATATAATATATATCATATAAAAATGAGCCAAAGTTTTAAAGATTTATATATGAAAATGATTTGAAGTCCTTGACACTCTATGATATACCTAAACTATCTACCAATAAGAGAGAAAAAAAGAAACAAAAGACAAGGTGTTATGTCTGGATTATCTAAATTTATTACCTACTTCAAAAAATGTTCTTTTCACTATTCACTTAGCTTAGTGAAAGATAATCCTTTAAAAATATGGTTTTAAAAACAAAGACGAATCTCAGATTTATATTCTCTTTTAGCTGTTATATTACTAAAAGAAATAACTCTTCAAAGTGCAAAAATACTGCAGTGGTGCTGTCGGCACTAAATTACTATCTTTGAGGTTTTGATTCAAATTGTATTTAGAATGATTCAACCTATTGTATGTGGGTTTTATATTGCATATGAAAAAAACATTATTTTTACATGTTGCTTTGTTCCACCGACTTTGTAACGATTGTAGTTTCTAAGATATGTCATCATATTCATTCCATATTTAAGGAAGGGTAGAGTAAAAAATTTTAAATGTGTGTCAAATAGCATATTACATATTTATATATAGAATATTTGAGGAATTGCCTTCATTGAAACAAACTATAAAAGCCTTAAAGCTTTATAGTGACAGACTTGGTAGGCCACACAGCCACTGTAAAATTGGATTCAATGTGATTATTTCTGGGCAATAATTCAGAGCAAATAACATCAAGGAAGGCTTGCATAAATCCAGATGGAAAAAGTGGATTTAAATCAAACTAATAGGTTGCAAAACATATGAAATATGGTTTGTACTGTGCCTTGGAGACACATGGCCAAATCCATATTCAAAAAGTAAAAACAAACCAGAGTGATTTGAGGAATAAATTACTTGTCATCGTGATCTTTAAAAATGCCAGAATTTAATGCAAAAATATAATCCTAACATTTATTGCAGCAAAAATAAATGTCAACATATTAGACTTAACTGGCAAAGCCTTGTGGTAGCATTTCTATGGAGTGAAAGGAACATGACAAGCTGTATTTCACATTTATTAGAATGTGATTTGGTCTTTTTTAATCATAAGCAGTAGATTTAAACACTTTATTTTAATTTACTTCATGGTATTGAGAAAAACATTGACTCAGATAAGAAAAAAAAATATGCTACATAATCTTGTTCACTGAAGCAATCTATCAATCTCAGAAGCTAAATGTGTATTATGACAACACCAAGCCTTATAGTTAGATAAAAGAATCAAGTACAAAATGACTGTGACATATTCCATGTCCCAGGCAGCATATGTGAGTGGGAAATTCTGTGTGGATGCAGTTATACATAATATATATGTAGCATTTTTTTTTATTTTTGTACCTTTCCATCATATTGTTTGCAAAGCTGACAGTGAATAGTATCCAGGCCTAAAAAATTCCCTTAACTTATCCTACCCAAATATGTTCCCATTTATAAAAGTTAGAATTTGTATATGTAATAAATGCATATTTGTTACTTGAGTACCATTCCCAAAATAAACAAGGTTTCTGAGCTCTTACATAGCTGATACTTTATAATCCATTTAAAAGAAATCACCCCCTCTATTCTCAACAGATGGAATATTCATAAAATTCAGATACTATGAACAAATGACTAACATTTTCTCTAGGCTTGATCAGGAGAAAGTATAACAGTGTTTATCATATTAAAAATAAAATGTGTACAGTGCACTATATAAATCCAACAGGTACATAAACACAATAAATATGTATATATGTAAATCCAAATGTTTGCATACATATTTAGTGTGCAGAGATAAATACATAAATACTTTTTCCAGGAGGACAAAAACTAAGTTTTTATTTGCATGAAGAAATGTGCAATTATACATGCAAATTTTGAAATGCCTAGCATAAAAATTAGTGATCAACACCTTGCATTCTGCAAAATTATTTACATTTAAATATGAATCCACTTAGCAGCTAGGTAGTAAAGGTCACATGTCTAGGGCTAAATACATTCTATGAAGATATCTTACATTTTAAAAAATATGTGATTATATGGACTCAGCATGCGCTACCATTAAACGCCAACAAGTAATAAAATAACATATTTTGAAAAATTTCTTTCCCATATACCTACTATAGAATTTTTAAAAATCATTACTTAGAAATCAAGATCCTAAGTATAAATATTTTCTATACATTTGTCTGAATATTCAATGACAATTTTAATAGCCCAAATTCTTAAGTAGTTACCTGGGAAAATAAAATAATACTTTTGCATTGTTTGGGGCAATAGTAAGAGGTTTGATCAAAATTAAGAGAGTAAATATGCCAAGATTTACAGTTTTAGTTTATATATAGTCCATATATTCCTCTGCCAAATTAAAATGTGTTATAGAAAATAAAAGGTGTTATAGATACTAGTCTTTCAATAATGCAATCTCGTCCACCATTTACAATATCTTGTTTTCATCTTTTGGGTGCAAGGTAATGAAAAATCTATTTTAATTCTCTTAAGAATAATATACTTTTATTCATGATGAATTTGTTAACTCCATACATCCATGAGTCAATTTATTCAATAAAAAAATTTTTAACTTTCACATAGCCCAGGGCTAAGTATATTGTACAGTGTTTACGAATATACATAAAACTCTTCTATGCCAACTAGTGAACTAAGTGCCACAAATTCAGAACATCTGACTCTCAAAACACTCCTAGTCTAGTGAGGAAGACAAGTCAAATTCAGGGTGACTATGCGAGCAGAGGAAACACCTAATGCTGCTTTGTCGGGGGCGTGCGGGGTCAAAGGGAATAATAAGATTTTGTTACAAGGTAGGCTTTACATAAATGGTGATTCATAACCTGAGGTTATGAATATAAGTGGCGGATTAAGTGAGTGGCATGTAGGTATGATATGGCGGGCTCTATCTGGAGAAATCAAATGGTAGCACTGGGACGCAGATCAACAGAAATAATTTCTGAAAGAATAGATTAGTAAAGTCATAGGTAAATTGTGTCTTGCCCCTGCCATATATACTCATTGTCTCAGTATTCTCACTTCCCTTTATTCAGGAGAACAAGAGTCTCTAATGACGCAACTCAAAGAAAAATAGATTACTAATTAAAGAGTCAAGGGATTTGCACACAAAAACAGCAAATCTGTATGACTCCTCCCAGTAAAACAAAACCAAATCAAATCAAACAATCTTTTAAGTTTGAACAGTAGTTATCACTTTTAAAAAACAGAGATTCTTAGGACCACATGATACTTTTTAAAAATTATCTACAATGTGCATGTATTTCTGTTCTCTTTCAAATATGAAAACTCTTTTAACAGAATTGAATAGTCTGAATGAAATAACACACTGTACACAACCATCACTACATACTGACTTACTTCTCTCTCTTATGCTTGCTCCCATCACCTTTCCTCTTCCATCCTGTACCTAAATTATTCCAATTCCTAAAAACAGCCTGTCCTCTTCCCTCTATACTTAAAGAGCTCATAACATTCTTCCTCCAAGAAAATGTCTCCTGGGACTCTCTTGCTGTTTTACCTGTTTATTATTCCAAGAGAACCAAGGGCAGTGCTCTGCATAGATGAATTATATATGTTTACCTATGTCAAAGGGCCTGTCACAAAACAGTATGAAACCAAAAACTGGAAACATTTCACTCTAGTACTTAACTTTTGTTGAATAAGGCATCATCTTATCTGGGAGATGTTTCACTTGACAACGAATCAATGCTCATTATTGAATTAATATTTCATTTTAGCTACTTGACACTTTAAAATAAAAAGGAAAGATCTGATGGCATATAGAGAATTCTGGAGTAGATACTAAGAGAACTAGCACAATAGCTGACCCTTTTATGAAGGTAATGAACAGGATAAAAGAAGGTAGTGACATAAAATATCGATCAGTGCTGCTCTGGCAGAGTTTGTCCTGGGGTAGATGAGGATACAGGCTGTTCTGACCTATAAGAGAGCATGGGTGGGATAGAACCATGGCAATTTTAAGAAACATTGTTATAAAATTTTCACAGGTTTTAAGGAATGCAAGAAAAGTTATTTGGAAATTTACTTTTAGTGGCTCATCAGTATTCTTTTGACTTGGAAATGTTATGAGACTGGACCACATGCAATGGTTTTAATTCAGGGAATCCAGAAAAACCCTAAAACATGGCCTTTGGTAAGGAGTTATTTTTTGGAGGAAAGGCTCTGGGTTATATAAGATCTCAAAGCCCCTGAGATAATTTAAGCAGGGATGGGAAAAGGAGAAACACTGGTGAAACAGATAACTCATAAGTTACAGTGTCAGACAATTTATACATAACTCATGATAATTATCTCCAATTTTACTGTGTTAAGGCAGCAAAAATACATGTCATTGTGATACAAAGTCAAATAATGAATAAGATTGTAGCAGTTTTCTGAACTTCATTGAGCCGAAAACAATTTAAATTGAACAAAATTGAAAAAAAAACTTCTAGCTCCAATATAGTCTATATTCAAGTAACAGAAATTTTGTTAGTCTGCTTGTTTATTTTAAATTATTTTAAATATTTAACCTATATAGTATTAATATAATATTCTTTCCCTTAGAGTTGTCCTTCTGAAATATCAACTGATATTTTAAATTTTATTTATAGCTACACTTCCTTGGAAAAAAATTAGACCATGCACTCTATCACTTCTCTAAATTTTCTATTTCTCAAATATATTAGTACAAGTAAAATAATCTGTATGTGGCATAGAACTAGGAAATAATATCTTGATATTAATATTACACATTAATTTAACCAAATAAAGTTAGTTTATATAGCAGTGTTAGGCCAACAAAATAAAATGGACTTAGAAAAGTATTTTTTATTTTCCTGATTTCAAGACTAATATTTGAGAATTAAATTAATTTTACTATATTTGTCCCAAACAATAATTTCCTCAACCTGTCAGCAGTTTTTTAAATCCCATACATTCATCTTTAGGTTTGGATAATGAAAATTTCATGTCTTGCTATTGTGAAATATGAGTGATCATTTCAAATAATGCTATTCACAGTTGATAAAGCACAAATAAGAGTTGTATACACAAAGATATATAAATGCAAATATTATGAAGAGTTTTACTCTTCATTCAAGTATAGTTTTATGCATATTTTTAGATATGTATATGTGTATGTGTACTGTGCATGTGTGTGTGTGTGTGTGTGTGTGTGTGTATGTGTGTGTGTGAGAGAGAGAGAGAGAGAGAGAGAGAGAGAGAGAGAAAAGACTCACATGGATTCAATATTTAATGCCTTCTTTTATGCTATCGCTATCAATCAAATCATCCCTAATATATACAGAGAAGTTATCTCCAAACTAGCAATTACATTACTGCACTGATGGCACAACTATTCATATTCACTTTCTTTCTCACTCAATATATTCATTCCTCCTTCTCCATCTCTCAGCACGATGCTTCCTCATCAAATTCTAAGTGCAAATGCCAAAAGCCTGCCTAGTGTGTCTCTTCTCTGATCTTATTTGACAAACATCAATTCTGATTCACTACCCTTGTGTGTGTCAGTTTTTGTCATATTTCCAATGTAAGAGATGCCAGTTAAGAAACAAATTTGTTATGAAAACTGGACACATTTGTGTTTTGTGTCTGCTTGGCCAGGCATTATCACCTCTGGTTGCTGTCTTCTTTGTCATTGAAATATCTGTTGTCTTGACTTACATAAAGTCTTCATCAGGAAGGAAGCTGTTTTTGAATATGCTTTGAAGTATACAAAGTAATTCAATTGGAAAGAAATGATTGAGAATCATTAAATTTCTCCTAACATTACAGGGCTGTGATGACTTTATCAGCTTTGTCACATAAGCACTAATGCTTTCTCCTTCAAACTAAATGTGGTTTGTGAAATCTCACTCTGACTGTCATTAGAGTAAAGCCATCGCTGTTTCATTGAAAATCCTCACTGCAGAGTTCCCAGGTGCTTTCAAATCTCTAACTAGAATGTGTACTATATTCTTATAATTAGAATACAGGGCAGACCTAAATTTATTTTGTGTAGGCTCAATCATTTTGCTATTTCCACTTAGTTTTAGAAATCTGACACCAGAGCTGACCAAAAAATCCTTAAATCCATAGATATGTTTCTCGAGAACAGTTTTCAATAAATAAGTTTCATAGGTTCCTTTCATTCCTTTGAACATTGGTATTGTCCAAATGAAGCTAAAGAAAAAAATGAGACTTTTCATCCAGAGAGACCAGCTGGCTCTTTACATGGATCTCAGGAAGACAATTTTGGGGATGGAATAGGATTAGGGTCTTGGCCTCAACTTTTTAGGCTCAGAAATTATGTTCCACTATTTATAGATGCTATTGTTTTTAAGAGGATCTGACTCACACTAACCAAACAGAAATGACTGATGTAAAATCCAAGGGTTCAATTTCTTATATCATTAAAATAATAAAACTGGAAGTTTTTCCAGTGAGAAAATTCTGATCAATGCATTGTGTATTAAGCACACAATCACAGCAAGGAGAATCTATTGAGTGACTAGGGTCATCAAGTCATTTGTAATTCATTCATGCTTTCTATAGGATAATTCTACTCAGCAGACTGTATGACTGCTTTAATTTATTCTGAAATATCTACCCTTGACATCATTGTAGGTACACTGACAAATACTTGCTATATGGAACATACTTCTAAGATGCTATGATGACTCTACCTCTTTTGTCAAGTCTTTTTGAGGACAGAGACCTATTCCATTAATTTGGTTAATCTTATGGAGCAATTTTAGTTTGAAAAGTTAACTAAACAATACATTTTTAAAAATTAGTTCAAATTTACTCAAGTTCCCTTAGCTACACTCTCTGAGCAGGATACTCATAATATTTGTTGTCCAAATTGGGACACATTTGATATTTAATTTTACTGGGACTATACCTGTAACTGGATTTTGCCATATAAACTAATTACTTGTACATAACCTGATTAATGATTTTTTAGATCATTAATCTCATCTGTATAATTTAATTGTTTCCTCTTTTTACTTGAAAATTCTGAGATTGAATTTTTGTCACCCTTAACTTTTTAATGACTATTGTTCTTTTCTGTATATAGTTGCTTTAGACTCACTACACACTGTTATCCATTCCCTTTTTTTTCCACATCTTTCTGATATCAAAAGATTCTAGCAGACTTTAGGATTCTGATGTAAAACAATATGGTTACATATTACCCATATGCAGCCTTGTCAAGATGTCACATTCTCATAATGCCATCTGGAAACTTCTTTTAGGGAAACAAGTATTGGGGCAACCTCAACACGTATGTTTCAAGTCACCCCAAAATGTATTTCCCTTGGTAAAGACAATTCTATATGCTCATGTTATAGTCTACTGGTATATTGACTGGATTCTACCTAATGCAATGCATATTACTAGGAAGGTCTAGTCTTTGATATCTCCCATTAGAACCCTCTTTTCAACTCTTCCAGATGGAGAAACTACAATGGTTAATCTTATGAAGCAATTTTAGCTTGAAAAGTTAACTAGGCAGTACATTTTAAAAAATTAGTTCAAATTTACTCAAGTTCCCTTAGCTACATACTTCAGGTGCCATAGAAAGTGGCAAAACAATATGATTAAACACATCTTGGCCCTGCCTTACAGACTCTTTCTGATCTAAGAAATAAACTTTTATTATGGTAAGCCACAGTGATTTGGGGTCATTTGTTACAGCAGTTAATCCCCCCTGAGTAATATGGGTGTCATTGAAAAGAAATTCATAAAAAAAAAAAAAAAAAAAACACTAGAAAAACCCTGTCTGAAAGTCATGGAATACACTGGTAAAATAATTAAATACTTAAAAGAACAGATAAGGCTTTTCAAGATTTTCTCTAATCATACTTTTATCAATAGTTTAAATCATTATTAACTATATTAAATAAATATACATTAATTGCAATTTTTCTGTAGATTTTATGCATTGAATAATGTTTATCAAGGCCTTACTAATTAGTCTTGTCATCATACAGCTGTTCAACTATTTTACATTCCAAATTTACCATCTTGTCATTAGGCCTTCTATTCTCTAATCCATCACACCTAGTATTTCCTGGTTAATCTTTCTAAGCACTAATTAGTTATTGTGCACGACCCCCAGTGACCTCCTCTTTACCAAAGC
This sequence comes from Macroglossus sobrinus, assembly GCA_004027375.1. Classification (NCBI taxonomy): domain Eukaryota; kingdom Metazoa; phylum Chordata; class Mammalia; order Chiroptera; family Pteropodidae; genus Macroglossus; species Macroglossus sobrinus. The sequence continues at coordinate 125,063 of PVKZ01002283.1, forward strand.
ATTAAGTTCAAACCTTTTAGAGTTTTACGCAATTTTTTGTTATCTTCTCCAAACTACCTAAAATGTCCAAATTACAAACTATAATACTTACTAATTTAACACCCACTTTATTAAACTCTGTGATTGTTGCTGTACAGTAATCTTCCTAACAAGTAGCTTGTTCTTTCTACTATAATGGTGAAGATAATAAACACTAAAAGGATTGAATATGCTGCCCCCAATTGCATTAGATGAAGTACCAATGCTTAAACTATAACTTAAGCCATTTTTATTCTAAAATTTGTCTACATTCTACCAGTATTTTTACTTTGCACTGTGCTTCTTTATCTCAAAAGCAAGGATAAACAAAGATATTTAAATGATCATGTAAACTGAAGCCATCCTACACTATCTTAATTACCAATGGAGAAAAATCATGATTATTTCATGAACTTTAAAAATGTTTATGAAACTTTAAAAGTTTTCTTACTGATAATTACACATGTATAGGGGAATAAAAATAAGGGAAATTAATATTTATTTATTGCAGAACTTAAAATATCAGAAACATTGAGAATAAAAGTGTTTTATTTCTTTGTAAAAAAACTCTAGGAGTAGTTTAAATACTGCTTGCCATCATCTTTTCATATAATTTACAATATGAAGTGAGCATCTTTTCTAGCCTTGGCAAATTAGCTACACATTTCTAAATATGGATCCATTTTAAACATGTTATTTTTTACACTTTCAATGTCATAAAAACTTTCCAAGAATTTCTTAAATGTGAAGAGTATGTGTGTGTGAATGTGCGTGTGTGTGTGTGCGCGCACGCGCATGTGTGTGGTGTAGCACTTCCTTAAGGACATTTTGATTCTTTTCATGACAACAAATTTCCTCATTTATGTAGATAAAATTTGCCTTTATTCAGTTCCTCTAGTCTCTTGAGTGGTGGTATGTCAACGTGCCCACAATCAATTCTTTCTTCTATAACTCCACTTAAATTCTACTCAAATATCACTCTCAGCATTATCACTTTTTCTTTCACTGTTACATTTTCTTCTTCTTTGGACAATTCCTTCTTGTGGTTGTCCAACTCTGCAAAATGCCACATGGATTTACGAACAGAAGACAGTAAAACAACACAACTATAAGCTTTCTGACTGTATGAACTAACAGATATGCATAATCAATCACTGACAGAACTTGAAAGAAGTGGCATAACTGGTCACTGATTTTGTACATCTGTTAACTATGCTGCAATTTGAGGACTCAAGACCTAGCAGCAAAGTTCATATTGTATGCAATGATTTACAGCAAATATAAAAACGAAAATTTGAGCCAAGTTCTTGGTGTTAACCATGGCAACTCAAATTCATAAATGATTCTAAAATATTCAACTTCGATATTTACGGACACTCTATTTTTTTCTCTCATACATATAATTTCTTTAAATCTTTTACTTGTTGTTATAGCATCCTACCCTTTGGGTGTTTCCCATCAGCAGCAGATTTATATTTGTGGTTTTTCTACTCTATTTTATCACTCTTTTTATATAAATCTTCTTAAGCTCCAGGCCAAGGGTCCCCAAAATGTGTACCTCTAAGGGGCAAGAGAGTAATACAGTAAAGTGTTGTAGAAAAGGGACTCGTGCCTAACTGAAGGACTCACGCTCCCCACAATTAGCTGAGCATCTTCTTGGCTACAGAAGAAACTCTGCCATGCCAGAAAGAAAACTCAGTCTTCCTGGATTTTTGGATTTGTTTTTTCCAAAAGAAAGCAGATTTCTTTTATAAAAATTGCTTTGTGTAGTGGTTCCTCAAACAATTAAAAACAAAATTACTGTATAATCCAGCAATTCCGGTTCTGAGTATAACTTTTAAAAAAGAAAACAGGGACTCAAACAAATGTTTATACACCGATACATATATCAGCATTATTCATAATAGCCAAAAAGGTAGGAGCAACCCAAGTGTCCACAGACAGATGAGTAAATAAACAAAATGTAGTACTTAAAAAACTGGAATATTATTCACCTTTAAAAGGAAAGGAGATTCTGACATATGCTACATGAATAAGTCTTGAAAAAATGCTAAATAAAACAAGCCAGTCACAAAAGGATAAACATGTGAGGTATTGATAGAGTAGTCAAATTCATTAAAACAGTAAACAGAATGGTGGTTGTCAGGGGCTGGAGGAAAAAGGTAATGGAGTTTTCACTTAATTGGTACAGAATTTCAGTTTGCAAGTTTTGCAAATACTTAATGTCACTGAACTTTGTACTTAAAAATGGTTCAATTATGTTATTTGTATCAAAAACATGCCTTATTTTGAAATCTCAGCAATTTGTTCATAAAAAAAAAACGATTTAGGAAGGGTGGAATCCAAGTGTTTTAGGATTGATGCTGATAAAATACAAGAGAAGGTTCCTTAAGAAAAGGCTGAATCATTGAATAGATTACTAATGGAAAAGAGCTTCTGTGTTGACTTGAAGAGAAACAAATCCTTTTATTAACGTTCAGACATCTAATGATTATATGAATTTCCCACAGGTTACCTTCTTCTCCAAATAATTTTAACTGTTTTTTTCCCCTTCCACTATGTACATACTTCCTAGTTCTGTAGAACATTTTCACGATTTCTGGTTTTGCAAATATGTATAAAAACTCCTGAAGCCTTTCTACGTGGGTATAGCTAGTAATATGAGTCATGGAACTGATTTCAAGCCCAGGAATATATCAATGTAAACCTGAAAAAAAAAGTATCCTTTTTTTTAGCAGAATCTTTAGCAGATTTGAAAAATGCTTATGGTCACCCTAAGATGACTTATCATCAGGGAAAGTGAGACAGAAGACCAGTCTCAGTGGAAAAAGATATTTACCTTAACCAAATTGGGAAAAAAAAAAAGTTGATCTAAATTAAAACCAAATTGTAGTTCTGAGAGAGCAGTACACAACAAAAGAGAAAAGGAGAGAGAAAAGAATGCAATAGGGAAGAGGGTAAAAGGTGGTTTAAATAGCAGAGCTGAAGATATGTATTAAATAATTTCACTGGGATATTAAGATAGAGACATTAGTATAACCTAGGAACAAAGCTGTTATTATACTGATATAGGATATTTAGATCAACTTTATATTTGAAAGAGGGGAAGAGGGAAGGAATAGAGATAGATACATATAGAGAGAAATGTATTTAGCAAAGTATTCACAATAAAGCAGGCGGAAAGAGATTCTGAAACAGAAGGCCAGTGCAATGAAGCAGTGGTAATAGGACAGGGAATATATGAACTTAAATGAGCACTTGGCAAAGAAGGAACACCAGATTTAAGCACTAATGATATGATATATAATGAGGAGGTACTCAGAAGAGGAAGAGATGAGTGGAATTAAGAAGACTTGCTTGCCAACTATATATGCCATCTGTTAACATGATAGTGTGTCATAAAATAAAATTGTTCATAAGCACTAATAAATGAACTAAAAAAATTCAATCAGATGATGCATGGATAATTGAATGCTTGTCAATTTACAAATCAAGAAGAATTAGTTGATACCCTTCGAATTCAAACTGTCAACAAAGCATGTGGGTCCCAGGAAGGAGAAACACGATTTCGACTAGTGTTTTAAAATACAATGTCTCTTTATTCTTTATTAAAATATTTCATATTATGTCCAAGACACAAAATAAAGTTTTTGAAGAAGGTAAAATGGTGATGCCTATGCTACTAAAGTGTGGGGATACTAGAAATACATACTATCCCTCAGTACTAGAAAATTATGCAAATGTTCATAAAATCACAGCAGAAAGGGTTGAGGGAAAGAAACTTTGACCAAAAATGTACACTGAAAATTTCATCATCATGGAATTGGTAATTATGTATTTTCCCTACTATTTCTGATGATATGGTTGATTTTTGTCATGGAAAGAGTAATAGTATTTTGGAATGTAGAAGGGGAGGGTATCTTTAAAGGCTAACGTGGCAGGAAAATAAAAATTTAGAGATCTCAGGGGTATGACTTATTTTTGCTCTAAGATGGGGTCCCCAACTCCCAGATCGCATATATGGCCTTTTAGGAACCAAAGTGTGCAGGAGGAGGTGAGCAGCAAAGCTTCATCAGTGTTTGCAGCTGCTCCCCAGGACTAGCATCACTACCTCAGTTCTACCTCGGATCATCAGGCATTAAATTCTCATAGGAACCCTGGTCCCTGGTGCTAAAAGGTTGTTGACTGATTCTCTAGAAGGATGAATCATTTTCTTCAGAATGGATGCCATAAAGGCAATGTTGGCTAAAAGGAAACCAAAATATAAACATCACACTGCTGCCACAAAGGTAAGAGACAACTCCTATTTCTGGGGATCTCCATTTATTCTTTTGCTAGACCTTGTCAGGCACTTTTATTTCCACTATTAGGTCCATAACATTCCATTTCTTGGAATTTCATAATAGATGTACAGAGCTGATGATCCAGGCTTTTGTTCACTCAAGAAGCTGGCAATGATTAAAGTGATCTTGGTCAAGATATTACAAATGAGTAGTTACTGAATCTATTCAGTTGAGTCAAATTACAGTCCACTCTCATAAAAATCTTACAATGCATTTATATTATATCTGAAGTTATAGATTTTCATGATTTGGCATAATGATGTTTTATCAGTGATCTTCTAGGTTGCTTGTGTTGAGAGTCTTGGGTATTAGATGGTAAAGGGTGGAAAAATCCATATTTTAGCATATTTATGGCAAAGCATAATGATTTCAATATTTTTGGATACTGCTTAAAACTTTTGATTTAGTTCACGGATAGCAAGGTCATTATAAATTGAACTTGAACAATATTACTACAAATACAGGTATTTTTCTATCTTTCATTTATTATAAAAATTTTACAGGCACAGCTTTAATAGAAAATTTGCAGAGATGACAGCTCAATTATTAGTTATATTTTAAAAAATAAGCATAAAATTATTTGGCTACAAAAAAGACAATTCTTTTGTCTACAGTCACCTATTAGGTTAAATATCAAATTTGAAATAGAGTTTTAAGAATTGTAAGTGAAAAATTAGGCCTTCATATTTCACTTTCCTCAGGAAAACTATCTACGAATTACTTATATAATGGTATGTGAAAATGTCTAATAAAGTCAGAGAATTTGAGAACGTGCCTGTACATTTAAGCATTAATCGCTTTGCAATTCTTTTGTAATATAAACTTTAATTGACTATTACTACTAGCAATTGTTTCATGTGCTTCCACATTAGTGTGGTCTAATGTGTCAGGTAGTAATTTAAGTCATTTTCCTTAAATTTACCATTGGAGGCTCTGTGTATATTTTTTTAAAAGAACTTAATGCATAGGTTATTGTTGATTTTACACAATTGGCATCTGTTCTCTGGAAATGGAGTCATAAAAGGAATGTTTCAAATTAATAAAGAAAATGGCAAAATTAACTGCTAATAAGATAAAGAAAATCTCTGGAAAAAAAAGTAGTGTTTAAAGTATTAAGTTTCTTTCTTAATTTCTTTTTTTTTCCAGTTTTATTTCTCTCTCTCTCTTTCATTTATTCTTTCTTTCCTCAGCATTGCTATCACCTGAATTAACTAATGGGAATATGTCTCTTAGGAACAGATCCACAATAGACAGTAAAATGTTTTTCTAAAAAAAAAAAAAAACCTACTCGAATGTAAATTTCTTTTATAGTGATATCTGCTCAAAAGGAATTTCAGAATGTAATAAATGAAAGTATTATTTGTAATGATATGTGTGTGTGTATGTGTGTGTGTGTATGTGTGTGTATACACACACACACACACACACACACACACACATATATATATATATATATATATATATTTAAAATCAGAGGTGATTTTGCTTTTGCTACAAGTTTGCTGACCAGTTATTACTGTGATTCAATTATCAATTTTAACTACTAAATTTATTTTACTCAAATAAAAAATCTGCAAATGTATTCTTCATTATGTTTTACATTAGTATATGACAAAGATTGAGATTTTATTTCTGAAAGGTTTAACATGACTATATTTATAGAATAGTTCACTTTTAATCTATCAAAAGCATCATCAATAACATTCATTGAACATATAATTTGTACTATTTGTTGTATTTGGCACTGAGAATATAACACTGCACAAAAAAGGGTACATTCCTGGACCACACAGAACTGAAAGAAGTCTAATGCAGATAGAGTAGATAGAAACTACGTAATAAAAAAAAAAACAAACAAACTGGGTATTGAAGAATTAAATGGTTTCTATAAATACAGAATGAAGACGGTGTGTGGAAGACAAAAGCCAAAAAAAAAAAAAAGGTAGGCGTGACATCATCAAGATGGCGACACAGGATGTTCCTGACTTAAGTCCCCCTCACAAGAGGACCAACTATCAATTATTCATAAACAAGGCACCATTGTGAAATACCCAGAACCTAGGGGCAAGGCTGAAGCACTCCCTTGGCCCACAGAGACATAAAAGCACCGCATTAGACAGGTAAGAGGAACAGCTACATGGACCATACCACCCCTCCCCCAGGCTGGCACAGCACCCACTGCGAGAGGCTCACTGGTTCTATGTTTTCTTCAGTGGGAAAGAGAGCCCTAGTTGTGTATACTGGGCTTCCCCAGCATTGCAAGCTAGTTCCCCTATGGCTGACTCAGCTCTTGCCTCATGAAATCACTGGGGAGATCTGCCAGGCGTGACCACTGAGGATCAGACAGAAACAGAGGAGGGCATGGGGATTACAGCAAATAGCACTTAGATCTTGGCAGACAAATTCCTCCTTGAAACTACACGAAGCTGAAATCCCAGCCAGTGACTGCCCATCTGCAGAGTCATGCCTGTGATCCTGTCTGCTGGGGCGTTAGTGGGCAGTTCTGCTTGGTTTGGGTCACCAGCCAGTGAACAGTTACAGTTGTTAGAGCCCATACTATGACATTGCCCAGAGAGGAAAGCAAATTTGAAGTCTCACCTACTGCTGAATATAGCTTTCAGTCCTGCCTAATCGGGAAGCCTAATCAGAGAATCCCTGAAGCCATGGCACTCATCCTACAGCAGGGAACCAAGCCAGCAGTCCTGTCCAAGAGTGATATATAGCCTCCTGGCCCACATGACTTAACAGTGACCCTGGACAGTCTGGAATCCAGCCCTTACAGTACCACTCACCTGCAGAGCCCAGCCTATAGCCTTGCTTGATTTTGAACACAGCCTGCAGCTTTGCTCAGGCAGAAAGCCCAGCCAGTGACAGCCAGGCTGAGCAGAGCATAGCCTACAGCCCCACCTGATACGGAAGAATGGACAGTGACCCCGCCCAACCACAAAGCCCAGTGCCTAGTCCCACTCAAGTGCTATATACAGCTGGAAGCCTCTACCAATCAAAGCACCCAGTTAGCAACCTTGTCCACAGGGAAGCACAACCTGCACACTAACTCATCAGGAAGTCCCAGGCTGCGGCCCATCCAATTTTGGAGGAACTTCTAAAATTTGCATTTATCCTTGACAAATAATCCTGCGGAGGCCCATGCTCTAGATTTTGGGAAAGGGAGCTTCTACAACAATCTGCATTTTTAAAAAGCCTCTTTTTCTTTTCTTGTCTCAGGTAGTGTTTTAGATATCTATTTCCTGGGAGTTTTCTAATTTCAAAGACAGGATGAGATTTACCTCTTAAAGGAACAGAGAAAGAGTACAGGTTTTCTCCTAGAAGTTGGGGAGATATATTTCTTCATTATCAGAAGTCTGGGGCAGTTACTATTTAAAATTTTTATTTGAGAGATTGGAGGGCATGGAGCATCCATTTCACCCATTCACAAAAACATCACGTTGTTTTCACCCAGGGATTCCACCTCTTAGCGTTCTAATCGTTCTAATGGGGCTTGGTCACAGTCAGTAGCAGTTTGCTCCCTCCTAGCTTTGCCAAACAGCACGCTGAGGCCTCCCTCTTACCCAGCTCTGCCACCTCGTCTGCCAGCCCTGAAGCCAGCAGAGCAGCACGTCCTCCTCTGACATCGGTCCTTCCAACATCCTCCCTTGGGCTGCAGCCGCTCGTTCGGCATCAGTGACTGGCCGCACTGCCCACAAGGGAGGCCAGCCCTTCCTTACCACCCTATGCTCGGCCCAGTTCCTCAAACAAGTGCATTAAAACAGCCAGCGTTGCTGGGGCATTTGGGGGCGTCCCCATACGCAAGGTGGAGGTGCACGAGCATCTGACACACAGGCCGCCGCCCCTCGCGGCAGAGAAGCCCGCGGCCCGCCGGGATTTCCCTGCAGACGCCTCTTCCCCACACACACACCCCACACCTGTTTCCTTGGTCTCCCACTGGCTGTCAATGTCCAGTTAGCAAACTGACCGGTACACGGGGGCAGAAGGAGAGACGGGGGAGAGACCAGTACACAAGGGCAGAGGGAGAGATGGGCCCCTCCGGAGGGCGGGGGGGGGGGGCTCCACACGCACGGGAGCTCACATTGGAGGCTCATCTGGGCCCCGCAAGGACAGGTCCCTTCCCGCCCGCCAGAATCGTGGAAGTTTGTGCAGAGGCCTTACCTGGGTTCAGTCATGGGTATGTACTGTCCAGATGGCCTCCACCATACATTCCTCTCTCAAGTCCGTGTCCTTGAAAACGCCACCCCGCTCTGTGGGAAAGATGGATAGAAGGTACATTCCAGGGACAGGGGAGGCAGTGAAGAACCTCAGGTTGCCAGGGTCCAGCTCCCAGGTCAACCAGAACCGAAAGTCACATCCTCTTAATGACCTCCAGCAGCATGTGTGCCTCAAAGGTTGAAGACTACTATAATTATTTGTGAAGGTCCATTTAATTTAATGCACAAGGTAAATGATAGATTTCAATGAGCTCTTTTATATAACAGCGGTCCCCAACCATTTCCCAGCATTCCTATGAGAATCTAATGCCTGATGAACTGAGGTGGAGCCCAGGAAGTGATGGCAGAGCTGGGGATCAGCTGCAAACACAGATAAAGTGTTTCTGCTCACTTCCTGCTGTGAGGCCAGATTCCTAACAGGCCACAGACCTGACAGGCCCACCACCCAGAGGTTGGGGATGCCTGATATAGAACAAAAAGATTGAGTTGAATTTTGGTAATGGTTTTATGGTAAAACTGACCTATGAAAGGGAAGGCCTTATCCTGTGGAATGTAGCCAAACTCCTTAATCAGATTATAGTGGATTCTGTATCAAATGACAGTGTCTGCTAAGAAAACTATACAAATGCAGTATGACAAGAGGAAAAGGATGCAAAATCAGGAAAAGCATTTCAAATAGCAAAATATAAAGAGTGGTTTCAAAGATAATTCAAGTCATATCAAATGGAAAAGCTGCATTTTAGACAAGATACTTAACAAATGTCTATTTCCAATAGTAACAAAGAAAAGAAATATAAAGATTATCAAATCCAATATTCTCATCAGTTATGAAAAAGGAGACATTATTATTCAATCGTTACACTTATGTCAAAAATCTACATGTTGTCAACATCTCTAATTGCACTAGAATTGATTAAACTTTAAGAAAATACTCTTTTATATTACACAAAAAATAATACATTTAACTGCTTATTCAACATGCAAATATGCAAAAGTATAAAGCAACCATCTTACTAAACCTACATAGACTAATCAATCTCAAAAAAAAATTAAGAAATTTCAACTACAAATGTACTAAGATTCAATATAAAAGGAGTTGAAGTAATGCATTTAAAAGTAATATACAGAAGAACTGGAGAAAAATGTACAAATAATATTTATCTATAAATAGTTTAGATTTGAAACTTCCAAGAAGTATTTTTCTATGAACATTGATTAGAAAAAAGTGGAAAAATAAATACCACTGGATCTAGAGAAGTGGAAAAAATAATCTGCCTGAGTAACAGAGAAAAACAGAAAATCAGATTTAAGGGAAATGTAGCGTGGGCAGACAGATCTTCATTAAAGTCAAGTTATTTGTGTGTGATGAATTGCTTACGAAGAGGAAAAATCCATTTTTCAAACTTTCCATTTTCTATTAGTGATTTATGAATAAAAACATTGGTCAACAATACATGCCTCAACAACAAAAAAAGGCATCTCTTGTTCTTCAGACAACAAAACAGTACAGAAACAAATTATCACATACACCCAATTTTTAAAAATAAATCAAGGAATAGCAGTTGGACATGCAGTGGTACAACTATGTATTAAGTAAAACAAACATGAGAAAGCTAAATAACTTAAAGACAAAAATAATACACTTGTTATGAGATGAATCGTGCCCCCTCCAAAAAAATTTATATGTTGAAGTTTTAACCCCCAGTACTTTGGAATGTAACTACATATTTGCAGATAGATTTTTTAAAGATGATTAAGTTAAAACGAGGTCATTAAAATGGGCTTTAGTCCAATGGGACTAGTATCCTTAAAAAGGAATTAGAACACAGACATATTATGTAAAGACACAAGGAGAAGACAGTCATCTACAGTTGGAGAAGAGAGGCCTCAGAATGAACCTCACTGACACTTTGTCTCAGACTTCTAACTTCTAAAATTGTGAGAAAATAAATTTTTGTTGTTTAACCCATCCAGTCTGTGGTACTGTGTTATGGCAACTCTAGCAAACTAATGCAACACAGAGCTTTGTTATGGTAGCCCTAGCAAACCAATACAATAGCTATTGTCTATTTTTCAAAACAGGGACTTTTCTACCTATGGAAGAGCACACTATGGTCAGATTATCTAAGAGAACTGCCCTAAGTACATACATTCTGGTGAGAGATGGAGTGGATTACGAACTATGCTTCTATGAAACCAAACAAGAATGCATAAAATAGAAATAGATTCCTTTATGGTAAACTAAAACATGCTTTTAAAAGCAAATAATTTTACTTTAAAATAACTAATACATACAAGCTAGTCAGCAAATGTCAAAATTTCTAAATAAAGGGCAGTCAACCAGTATCAAATGAATTCTTGAAAAAGTGAACTTTATATGATACTATTCATCTTATTTAAAATAATACTTATTAATGACTATAATAGGTATTTCTGGTAAATGAATCAAATATTGAAAGATATAGAATTGAATTAAATTTCATTTAAAAGTCCCATCTCCTATTTTAAAAACAACAAAATAATATTTAAAATTTGGCAGCTTCTTCTACATTTCCTTGTCCTTCTTCTGTCCCCCCCTTTTTTTTTTTTAGGTTCCAAAGGAGGTTCAATTTTATTTACAGAAAATGTGAGGACAACTTTGGCCCACTAGTTTAAAAAAAAAAGTGGAGGAGGTAAAATTACCCTGCTGCCATGTCTTCACATTTTGGAAAAATACCCTAATGAGATGTTTTCAGATGACAGAATATTTGATAAGATACACAGATTTTAGTTTAAAAAATAAAGCAAGAACAGCATAAGAAGAATATAAATTTGAAATTTTCATATTTCAAATTTCATATTCAGGAAAATTATAGCTTAGACACTTAAAATGCAATGCAAGTGTATTTAAGCTTCCTGATACTGTCAGATAAATATATGTTTGTTAAGCAAAAGATAAAGTTCTAAGAATACCTCAGAATTTAAATTAAAATTAAATTTCAGTCTGCAGCCATGCTATCCTGAACAAGCACGATCCCTTCTGACTCAGAAGCTAAGCAGGGTCAGGCCTGGTTAGTACTTGGATGGGAGACCACTTTTTTTTTTTTTTATGCTATAGGTGTAAAAAAATAAAAAAAATAAGGGATTATAAACTGACGAGGTCTTTGCAATCTTTGAGGTCAACCAAGAGTTGCCTCACCTAAAAATAAATAAATAAATAAATATAAATAAATAAATATAAATAAATAAATAAATAAATAAATAAATAGATAGATAAATAAATAAATAAATTTAAGGATATGTATGTGAGTGCTGCTTGCAGATTTCTGGTTAAAATACTTACTGGAGTTTAAGTATTTTAAAAACTGTATTGCTTGCTTGCCTTATGATGTGAAGAAAGTCATTTAAGCACTTAATGTCCCATTTCTAAAAGAGCACTACTGTCTTTTGCCATATGACACTGAGTTCAGGACATTATGCTATGGTAAAACCTCATACTCATTCTGTATTTGACTTGGATGCTTTGATCATTTTTTTCACCTTTTTGCCGTTGTCTTCAGACAAAAAGATTGAAGCTAAATGACTTATTCAAGGGCATTAGGTCAGCCAGCATTATGCTATTGATTTAGATTAATAATTTTTATTTTCCCAGTTGGATTGACCCTCTGAGCCTTGTCAACTCTAATTTCATTTCCATAAAATAGGCATAATACCACTTAACACCTAGATCAATTGAGTATCTTTATAATTATTCTCATACATATAAAGTACTTGAAGCACAAAAAGTAAAATTCAATCTTTCAAAATCAAGGTGCTTAGAACAGAGAAGAGATAGCTCAAGAGATATTATAATTCTGTTTGATATTTTGGAGCAGCTGACAATTGGCAGAGAATTAGATTTATTCCCTGTTGTTCAAGATGGTGACTTTTTTTTTGGCAGGGGGATTATTTTTTTACTTTTTAACTGAGTACACCAAATTTAAGTTTCCAAATATTATTACCATTTTGAATAGTTACCAGAAAAAATTGAGTTCCTATCCAACAACATGTTTTGAGCACCCTATTTAATAGTCCAACCCTCTTTCTCAACAGTTGAAATCCTGTTATCCCAATCTATCTTTTCTTGTCATTTTCAATTACTTTTTGATTATTTGATAATCACTAGTTTAATTACTTGATCTTTTAAAATTAAATTTACTCTTTACTTTCTACCAACCTCTCTTCCTCTAATCATTCACTTATGTACAAATTTCATAGGACAGAAATGTTTATTATTATTATTATTATTGTGGTATTGTGGTTGGTTATTGATTTTTTTTGATGGGTGTACCTAAATTTCTACACAACTGCTAGCTCTGTTGGCCCAGATCACAGTTGGTAGTGGAAGTTTCATCATAATCAGACCTCTCAATCCTCAGACTAGTGATACTTTTCCTCACATCATGTTGTTTATTGTATCATATCATATCTGTCTTTTTTCCTGGTTAAAAATTTTTTTGTCAACTCCTTTATACTTTTTTTGTATCAATTTTGTGTGTGTGTGTGTGTGTGTGATTTGTTCACAAAATAATAATAAAAAAAACTGCCCGTGGAATTTAAAGTGCAGTTTAGAAAGGTAACATATATCAATTAAAATGTTTAACACTCAAAAATGTTGTATGATTGTCCTAAGTTAGCAAATTCTGTATGATCATTTTAGATTCCTCTCATTGACTAAATAATCTCCTTCTCAGCTTAAATCCCAGTTGTGACAATTAGCTCAAATAGTGTGTGCACAGCATTCACATTGCACTGCAAGACAGATTCAATTTTTGCTTTTAGTATCACCTCCACTGTGGCTCAAATATTACCATAAAAATGGATTTTGCTTATCTGTAAAATTAAATATTGTTCCCCCAAAGGGAAAAGTATTTTGCAATGAGGTGAAATTGGCATATAGGAGAATGTTTTCGAACACAGTCTTACATGTTATATTATGCCCAGCAAAATCATAATACTCAGTTATAAACTGCTCATTTACAAGTGCTTTGCAAATGTATTAATTTATTGTCATGACATCCCCAAAAAAGGGTGGTTAAGTATTTCAGATATTCTACAACTTAACAGTGTCAGTATTTCTAATCTAAATTCAACAAAAAAGCATTTTGCTGTGTTCAGTATATTTCACACTTACAGATTTAGAACTGTTTCTATAAAATGTATCTGTTACAAGGGTAATAAAAATTATAGTGTTTTAAAGTTTGCCAATCATTTAATGTTAAGCTTTTCTTCTATTATTTATCCTAGCACTCTTTCTTTATAAAACAGTCTCTTGTGTAATACATCATCCCATCTTCAGTTTGAAAATAAGCTTTTCTAAAATTTCAATGAAAAGTATGGATTTTTTACAAAGACCTTAATTGTCTTTACCACTCCAAGAGTTAAAATTGTCTACCACTCCAATTCAAGAACTAGTAACAGATTGTGAAATAATGTTACAATATGTACTTACAACTTTAAGTATCTGCATTACCTATGATACTATATGTAGTATATTGTATTAAATGTACATTGCAATGTAATATATATTGTAATTTCATTGTAATATAATGCACAATGTACATTATAACCAGTTTCAAATGAATGCTATATACCGAACATTATTTTAAATGCACAGCACAATTAACATTATATTGAAATTATATTAAAACATGATAGCTTGTAATTATCAATACTTATGAGATAGCTGTATTGAATATAATGAAGGTAATATAAGATTGTTGGTGCTTCACAGAAATGAAAATCCTGTTTAATGAATGCTTTCCATGAAGAAACAAAGAATCAATTCTATTTTGAATATTTTGAAAAGTAGAAAACAACTCAACCTTTTAACTCCTTACCTTCAGGAGTTTAATTTTAATAGGAATATTTGATTTACTATTTTTTAAATTAATCTCTTAGATTTTGTACATAGTCTTTATGCATATTTATTTCTGAAAATGCAAGAAAACAAAATTTATAACACTATTTAGAATTTTGCTTCATTAAAAATGGTACTTTAACATAGGTAGGTAAACTTTTTTCTTAAATTAAAATATTTAACAACTGCCAAACAGCTTATAAGAGATTATTGTAATAGCATGCAAATTAATGGATAAGCCGAATTTAAAAAATTATTTTACATAAACAATAAGGTAAATTTATTAATTTTTGTATGGTTTATGATGTTGAGTTTACCTTCACTTTGACATTAAAATATCCAAAACAGACAGTTGATCAGTGTTCTCACCTGATTTTCATTCCTTCCCCATCTATTACTTCCAACTTAAACAATTGCATTCCCTTATTCTCTCATAGAAATAGCTCCTCTTTGGTGAAGTACAAATATCCCATAGGTATTCTCACCTATCTTTCTTCATGCATAGCCTGATTAATCTAACCTTGATCTCTTATGAGATGTAGCACTTGGATTTGTAGTTGAGTTTTGTTGTCACCTAATACATTTTAGTTGTTTGTCTTATGCATTAATTATCTATTCACCTTGCAGTATGAGTTTTACATAAACTTCCTCTTGGGATCATCATTTGTTCCAAATGTTTTTTCTTTTTCTTTCTTTCTTTCTTTCTTTCTTTCTTTCTTTCTTTCTTTCTTTCTTTCTTTCTTTCTTTCTTTCTTTCTTTCTTTCTTACACACATACTATATCTATATCATGTATGTACTTTTAACACATGATTTTTATTATCACTTTCTTTGATTAGTTAAAGCCCTCATCATGTCACCAAGATTATTATAGAAGACACACAACCAATGGTCCTGCTGACTCCTCTGCATTGTCAACATATTCTCATTCATTACAAACTCAAATGTGACCACTCTATTATCTTCCTACCATTCTCTGAAGTCTTCCAGTGCAGAAAAGAGACCAAACCTCATACGCATCAAACCCTTCAAATTTGGCTTCTATTTTGCTCTCCTGTCTCTTTATTTTTTCACTTATCTAGACAAATGTGCTGGATTTTTCACTGTCTTCAGAAAACATCTGGCCCTTTCATGGCTTTTTTATGTTTGTTCATCCTGCTTATTTGGAAAACCATAGCAATTGAAATAAAGAACTATAGAAAAATAACTATTTGGGACTCTATAACAAACAGAGATGTACACTGTTAAAACATATTTCTCACTATCCTCCAGAATAAGGCAATATTATAGCCTTCAGTCCTCCTGAAGTCCTTTATTTATTTAATCGAAATGCAACCAGCAATGATCTATTTCTCATTTCATTAAAATGCATTGTTTATATTCAAGTTCTCAAGCTCTTTGGTCATACAACTGCTTTACATTTATTGGAAATTACTAAGGTTGTGCTATAACTTGTGTTTATATGGTTTAATGGCTTTGTACATGTCTATCAATATTTACTGTATTCGAAATTAAAACTGATTAAAACTAATTATGTCTTAATTCCTTTAAAATAATAATTGACCAACTGCATGTTACCATAAAACAATTTTTATAAAAATACACTATATTTTTTTGCTAAACAAAATAAGTGAAGAGTGGCATTATGTAACATTTTACAAATTTTATTGTTTGGCTTAATAGAAGGCATTCAGATTCTTATATCTGCTGCCACATACAATTGCTCACTATATGTTGTTTCAATTAGTATATATGAACAACTCCAGCTTTAAATAGATAAATAATTTGTATGAATTTTTTATTATTTCTGATATACTGATGCCTAACAAGGGGGGATAGTCAGTATGTCTTGACTACCAGCACTGATGTGGATCTGTTTTCTTACCTATAAATTAATGTTAGTGTCTTATGATCATTTTGTCTCAAGGGATCAAAAACTCATCTAAAAATATAGAGGGAGGGAGAGGTTTCTCAGAATCATCACCTCTGATTTGCTGAGACAATCGTACTTTTGAACTTCTCTATTCTATCCTCCTTACTCCACTCTAAGGTTTTCATTATCCTATTGATTCCCTAGGTCTGTGAAACAGTGGCTAGTGGGTATTTTCTAGATGACTATCTTCTCATCCAATATTATCTTTTTACAGCTTTTGTGAACACCATTTGAGCTTCTAAAATGTCTACATTACTTAGTAAAATGTTTCTTTAACACTTCCCTGCTCTCATTATCTCTGGCAAACTACCATTTAAAAAAAAATGAAATGGTGTAATATTTCTCAAATTAAATTGCATAAAAATAGATTGAAAATTATAACAGTTTATTATTATTAACTGAATTTGTTTAATGTAGGTAAATGTGTAAAAATAATACTTTATACTTCTGTATCCTTTATGAGCATATATATGTATATTTAATAAATACTTGTTGGTTGATTGATATGCGGTAGATTGGTTACAATCAGAGTCCCAATTAATGGCCTCTTATACAAGATGATTTTGCAGCTCCTTCCTTCAACAGTGAAATTTATTTTTCCATTTCTTAAATCTCTACTGGACTTGTGATCTTTTCTTTCTTTTTTGTTCCTTACCTTTTTTTTTTTTTTTTTTTTTGGCAAATGGAATGTATGCTGCTCAAGTTCTGAGCTTTGTCTTTAAGAACCTTGGAAACAAATTATTCTGCTATTCCTTCTCCTCCTCCTCTCCCTCCCTCTCCCCTACCCCCTCTTGTTTCCTCTTCTCTTTCCCTTTTCTCTCCCTCTTCTGTCTCACCTCCTGGATTATGAGAGACAACATGTAAGAGTGCTCCCAACCTGCAGGCTTACACCTAGAAGCAGATTTTAAAAATCACAGTTTGTATTAGAAACATCAGAGAAACCACTAAGACCAGAATAACTCTCCAAATGAGTTCAGGCTAAATTATTGGTCAACAAAATCATCCACAAAATAAATAGTTATCACTTAAGGGATATCACTTTGGGAAATTTTTTACAAGCCATAGATAACTTATACAACACTGTACAGGGTTATATGTTTGTTCCTTTTATATGTATCACTCTCTAGAAATTATTTTTATTTATATACTTTTGTCCGAGATCTGAGATAAAATTGACCACAGAATGAAAAAAATAGCTTTTAAATATTTTATATAAGATATATAAAATTCTAATTTCCTAGTGAATTTAATGTCCAGTTTGTATTAAAGTATTTTCCTCAATCATGGTTATTGATGATTATAGGTGGATAATCAGGAAAATCAATAATACTCTTAGAGAAACTGCTTTTACAAATAAATGTTATATACTAAACTTTTCTTTTTCATTTAGCACTGCCTTAAAATAATTTATTTCAAATATTTTATGTTGTTGTTCTAGTTCTGACCTCACAGTATATTACATTGGATGCTCATCATTTCTTAAAGTAATTCTGATAAAATAAAGTGAAGGGTTATAGAAGATTAATTTCTATTTTTTAGTTTACTTTAATTTTTGTTACAGTAAAGACAGAACTAATCTTTTGTTCATTCAGCAAACAGTGCATCCACTATGAACCAGGTGTGGGCTGGGATCATAACAGTGTACACAATGGACAATAAAATAAAAGTGGGCTCTACTAGTATAAAGCTTATAGCAAAGCAGAGGAAAACAGAAGTCATTTAAATACACAGTTTTAGTATATGTGCTGCCAAAGTGAGCACAATAATTATACAAATTATGCATCATAGTAGAACTACAAGAGAAAATAATAAGATCTATAAAAGAAAATTGAGGCTGAAGTAGACTATAATTTAGATTGGGGATCCATTAAAGTATCCTGTTGAAAGTGACAGTTATCAGAGTTAAATGTTGATTAGAGAGCAAGTGTAAATGTGGAAAAGAGAATGGCAAAAAGAAGAAATGACACATGTAAGTGCCTTAAGTTGGGAAACACTTTGGTGTCTGAAGGAAACAAAAGGTCAGCATGCTTGATTTGGAATGACAGAGAGTTAATAGTTCTACTTTAGGTTGGAGAGGAAAGTGAGAAGTCGACCTTGTGTGGCCAAGTACACCTTGATGAGAATTATACTTTGTATCCTAAGTTCACAGTCAGTCAGTGAAAGGATTTAAGAAAGTTATTATGATTCAGTACATAGTTTCTTTTCTTTTTTTTCCCTTTTAGTTCAGCATTTTACAGTAGAAAGTGCATAAATCATTAATGAGTATTTATATCAGTCAAGATTCTTGAAAGAAACAGAATCAGTAGGAGAGCTAGATTGGGAAGGCAAAAGCAGAATTCAGTCTGAGTCCAAAGATCTATGAACCAGGGTAGCCCATGTGGCATAAATCCCAGTGTCCCAGTTGAAGGGCTGGAGAAGATATGAGATGAGATGTCCCAGCCTGAGATGGCAAGCAGGAAGTAAAAGGGACTAATTCCTCATTCCTCCATGCTTTGTTTTATTCAGACTCTCAAAGGGCTGGACAATACCCACTCACACTGGGAAGGATCATCTGCTTTCCTGAGTCCACTGATTCAAATGCTAATCTTCTCCAGAAGCATCTTTACAGACATATCCAGAATCAGAGATCCCTAGGGCTAGTCAATTTGACACATAAAATTAACAATCATAATAGTCAAAGAATAATAACCAAATGAACACACCCTTGTAACCTGTGTGAATTACCAGAGACCACCCTCTTACCCTCTGCCTGTCTTTATCCTACCCTGAGTTGTCCACCCTCTTGAAACCCAAAATTTTAGTTTTGCTTCCTTAAAGCTTTATATAAATAAAATTCCATAGCAAATATTCTTCTGTCTGGCTTATTGTATTCTGTTATGCCTCTGCCTGAAGCAGCAGTAGCTTATTTATTTTCTGTAAAATATTTTTGTATTCTGACTAGACCTCAATTGATTTACTTATTCTATTATGTATGGGCATTTAGGTTGCATTTGGGTTTTTCTGTAACACTAATGCATCTATCAACATTTTTGTACATTTTTTTTGTTGTTGCACCTGTGCCCATATTCCTGTTGAATATGTATAAAGAAAATTGCTAGACCAAAGAGCACATGCATAATAAAATTTAGTAATAATGATAGAACAGTTTCCTAAGCCTGTTGTACTTAACTGAAAATCCACTAGTAGTATAAAGTAAAAGAGAAATAAATCTACTATAAAACAAAAATATAACAAAGAAACTTATCTGTGGGGATCTTGGCATTGGATGGAGAGAAAAAGAAGTCTCTCCTGAGAATTCATAATCACAAACTGGCCCTCATCTGCATTTGCAGCTAGTGAGCTGAAACTTTCAAGTTGAGAATTTATTTTTAAGTGATCCCATGTAAGCACCTTCAGGCACCAGGCAGAAGCAAATGCAAGTACTCTCTAGAGGAATACTTCTTTCACTCAGGCCTTACAAAAATCTCACAGATAATGTTCCAGAAGAAATAAAACCACAGTTAAAAAAAAAATCACACAACCAACTATTTTTAAAAAATTGTCATGAGAAAAAACTTACAGAAACAAAATACTGAAAAGTCAGATTACCAATAAGTACAAATATTGAGGTTATAAATAAATTTAATTAAGCATATTTCAGATAAACAATAAATAAAAATATAAATATTTAACAAGACAGTGAAAATATCTAAAGAAATATGAAAAAGGGCCAATTAAAATGTAAACTGAATTATACAGATGTATACATTTTACAAACAGAATCACTGAAAGAAAAAAAAAAAGAGGTTAAATACATTAAAGAGAAGATAAACAATGTGGATGATTTAGAAGATACACTTGGATGCATAAGAAAATGACAACATACAAAGAGATAATAGCTGAGCATTTTCTTAAAGGAAATAATCCTTAGATTTAGGAAATCTGATTTTAAACAGTATAAATAAAAAGAAATTCAAACACTGTTATAGTTGATCTGCACCAAAAAAAAATCTGAAATTAAGGACTGAGATAAGACAAATTGCCTGCAAGGAACCATGATGAAACTAAGACATGACTTCCCAATAGCTAAACAGGTTGAGTCAGAAGGCAGCATCATTTCATGTGTACAGCATTGACAGAAAATAACTGTGAACCTAAGAATGCATATCCAGTGACTGTCATGCCAGAGTGAAGGCAAAATAAAGACATGAATGATTACAAATTTGGAATTTTTTGTTTTGTTTTGTTGCTATTGCTTTTAATATCAAAAAATCCTCATGAAAAAAATTATAATTTTTATAGGATATATTATAGAAAAAAATGAACTCCAGATAAAAAATATTTAACACAAAAGAATAGTTCATGAGCTAAGATATCGATAAATATATGAATATATATATATATATAAATATTTCCTGAATAATACAACCACAATATTACCACATTTGAGGGTATATTGGTTTCCTTGGGCTGCTATCACGAAATATCACAAACTGAGTTGCTTTGAAGGACAGAAATTTATTCTCACTTCTGGAGGTTAGAAGTTCAAAATCCAGTTATTGGTATGGCCATGCTGTCTCTAAAGGTACTACAAAAAAAAAATCTGTTTCATGCCTTTCTCTTAGCTTCTGGTTTTGTTGGCAATCCTTGGCATTCCTTGGCTTATAGATGCATCACTCTAGTCTTTCCTCCATTGTCCCATGGCCTATTGTGTGTCTATAGATCTCTTCTCTTCTAAAGATACCAGTCATGTTTTATTTATATCTCACCCTACTCCAGCATGACCTCATTACAACATGATAATAGCAGCAAAGACCCTATTTCCAAATGAAGTCACATTCCCAGGTACAAAATTTAGAATTTGAACATATCTTTTGGGGGACACAATCAACCCACATGAATATCTAAACAAGACTTGAAGAGGGAAGAAAGTGAATGGTATTAAACTGTTCTTAGATCCTTATGATATTCTGGAGGATAATAAAGTTAGTAAATTGAGAATGTTAAATTAAACACACATGATGAAAATATTATTTTTATATTCACTATTTAATAAAAAAATTAAAGTTAATTTCTTGACTTGTATATGATCCTATAAAAACAGAATTTCTTCACAGAGTTCAAACATAAGCAAACAAACAAAAAAAACCCTAGATTTTAGAAAAAATTCTATATGCTAACA
Organism: Macroglossus sobrinus; assembly: GCA_004027375.1. Classification (NCBI taxonomy): domain Eukaryota; kingdom Metazoa; phylum Chordata; class Mammalia; order Chiroptera; family Pteropodidae; genus Macroglossus; species Macroglossus sobrinus. Next base: position 146,618 of record PVKZ01002283.1, read on the forward strand.
GATGAGTTCTGTTATATGTATATGTTTTGTCTCTGGTGTTTTATAGGTAAGAAGAGTTGTTTTGCAGTTTTAGTCATGTTTCTTATAAAAATTCTCAAAGAAAGGAAATTAAAAGTGTTGAAAAATACTGTTGATAGTAAAATACATTGTACATTAGTCAATATAAGACAAGTTTCTCTTCTATCTCATTGTCATCACAAATCAAGTACCAGCATTATAAGAAGCACACAAAAATTAACAAATATTTTCCACAAAGAAAAAAGAAATTTGTTTTAATCAGATTTTCATTTCTATTACTATGAGCTAGAACACAAAAAATGACTTCATTATACAGAACTGTTTTACATGATGGCATTTGTATCGATGGAAATGTATATATAATTCAAGTAAACAAACAAGTAAAATTTTTCTTCCTGTTCTTTTCACCTAAACTCCACAACCTTTGCTTTACTTACATGGCTTTAGTTAGCCAAATATTAGACCTATCTGAATTCCAATAATAACCTACCTTCTAACCTTCTAAGACAGTTGAAGCAAGCTTATTTGCTGTAATTTTTACCTGCTAATTATCGATTTGTAATAGAACTTTAAAATGCTACCTTAATCTATGCCTTTATTTTCTTATGTTATAGGAAATTCTGTTACTTTGTTTAAATAAGTTACATCTTTAACAGTGATTGTCTGAAAGTTAGATTTGCCTTCCATTGGATCACTGTTATCTGTACCAGTTATTCTAACTGGTAGAATGAACACCCAAGGCCATATATGGTAGCGGACCACATTCTATAAATCTTGGAAACTGCCTTTCACATTTACCAATTATTAAGAGATCTGACTGGAAAATGTGCAATTGTGTAAAGATTCTTCCTAAGATAATTTTTGCTACAATGAGTTGATAGTCTAACATATGCAAATTAATTACTTTTGTCACATATTATTTGTGGTTGGTCTCATTCCTCTTGTCACAAATGATAATATCTGTTCTGCATATAGATCAGGGGTGAGGACAGGCTGGAAAGTCTAGGTCTTTCTCTGTTAACAATTAGATTCTACTTGATGCTTTAAGTGTCTGTGGATAAATAAAACTACTATAATTGCAGAGCTATTCTTGGAACTGCACATTCGTTGAGACGTTTTGACCTACAGCAATAAACTACTAGGCAGTACTTGAACTATTCATATCAGTTAATTGGAAAATGAATATGTAACTCAATAGATTAATTCTACATTCTACACAAGCACAGTGACAGAATCTTAGTAGCAGAAACCTCTACTATTTTCTCCCCTTTTCTCTTTTTCTTTCAAGAATAACCACCTCAAATGTGATTTTTTCATTATGAAGAAGTCAGTGAAAAAAGTTATTTTTTTCCATTAATTGATATAAAAAAAAATTTTATTCATGTTTTCTTTAACACAGAGGCTGTATTACATTTGGCTATGGAGCTCATGAATGGCTGGAAATTTTGCTAAGTCAATTGTTCTTGATCTTTCTCTCCCTTTTAAGGAAACATGCTTCCCCAATAAGAAGTAACTTGGATATTCATTCATGTATTTATTTCATAAACACTTTCTTGAGTGTCTTCTGTGTACCAAGAAGCATGGCAGACAATGTGGATAAAATAGAGAAAAAGGTCACTAGTTCAGAAAGCTTACTTTCTAGACAAGGAAAGTATAAAATATATGAAATATGTAAAAATGAATATTAAGTGTGTAAAATAATGACAGATTTTGACTTGTACGTCAATTAATAATAACTGTTGACATAAAAGTATATAAAAAGTGAGTCTACTTTAGACAGAGTGGTCAGGAAAGGCGTCCATAAGGTTGAACATCTGCTTCATGGACAATGTGGAGTCAGTCATGTCAGACAAGTGGAAAGAAAAATCAAGGTCATGAGAATGGGAAATGAATACCCTACCCCTATGTCCTATCTCTCAGTTAAAACTGATAAAATGTGCTGATTGTAATTTAATGAGAAAAATGTAAAGTTCAGTGAGGTTAGAAGATATGCTGGAAAGAGATCAACAGGACTTTTTATGTTATGACAGGTGTTTTGGATTTTATTCTACATATTGCAGAAAACAATTGAATAACTTCAAACAGACGTGTTACCTACTTTGACTTAAATTTTAAAAATTGGATATAGGCTACCATGTAAAGAATAGATTTATTCTTAACAAGAGGAAAGTGAGAAATAATTGGTGAAAAATGTTGTCTTTCTTTAGGATGATCATAATAGAAATGGAGAGAAACAAAACCCTAGGTTTTGCTTTCAATAATCAGTTCATTGGTTATGCTATTTCCTAAGATGAAATCCTGGGTAGGAACTATATTGAGGGGATTTGAATATGCAGAACTTGAGATACTTAATATATATTCAAAAAGATTTGCCAAGAAAGGTGCTATAAATATACATCTGGCTCTAAAAAGAGATGTCTAGGCTAAAAATGTGTATTTTGGAGCTGTTGATACATAGGTAGTGTTTAATGTCATAGAAAATAATGGGCTCTCTTATGGAAAATAACTTAAGATTTAGATATCTGGTAAGACAGTAACCTCAGAAATGGAACCTGTGAAAATGTAGCCAGCGTGGAAGGAAGAACTGCAGGAGAGTGTTATATGATGAGAGAGGGGTGTTCTATGACAAGGTTGAGGATGTGTTTCAAGAAAAATGAGTAATCACTTCTCTTGGATATCATTGACAGTTCAAGTAAAATGAGAAACTGAAATCATCAAGTAGATATGTTTCATGGAGGACATAATTAGTGCAAACCAAACCAGAGTCTAGCCAACCATGTAGTAGGGTCTGTTTTAATGGGAGACATGGACCCAGGGCAGCAAAGAGAAGACTGAACTCACTTAACTCATGCAGGAGCAAAAAAACTCTGTCAGTAAGTCTTTAGAATTCCATGGGACCTCTCTTTCCTCATGACACACACTATGAACAAATTTGTGTATTAATATTAATGTAATCATCCACTCAGAAATGCAACCTCTAACCAACAGAGTTGGCTCTCCTGGTTGCCCCACTCTTGTACACATTTCATTAAGCCAGATTCTAGCTGGAAAGGATATTTTTCTGATTGTATTTTTTTCCATAAATAATTCTACTCAGAATAATCATGGAGCAAGTTTATGTCAATTGTTTGGTTGATATTTGGTTGATAAATCAGAAACAAACTATTCTATAAAAAACAAGCATTCTCTGAAAAAGTATTCTTTTTTTGTTGTTTTTTAAATCAGTGATTACATGTGAAAGTAGTTTAATACTGAAAACATAAAATTTTTAAGTTTTCATGACCAGTGTAATGAAGATTTTTAATTCATGGATATTTTTTACATAGACATAGTCAATCTATTCGCAGTTTAATAAAGTTTCTTACCGCTTCTACGCTCCACTCAGAGTCATTTCCCCTCTTTATTCATCTGAAGTTTTCAAAGGCCATGATCTCATTTTGAAAATACCACAATGGCACTATATTATTGCTTGAATTTATGATTTTCAAAGTGTTGGGAGATGTGGAGTTTCAGAATAGATTTAAATTAGCAATACTTTGATTTGTTTTTAAATAGGATAATTATCTCAAAAAATAAATATCAAAGAGTATAATTTTGTTACATTTTAAAAATAGAGCCCATTTCAAAGCAAAATGACTGTTTTGTCTTAAAAAGGTATCTAACTATTTTTTTTAACTTAAATTGTAACATATGCAAATTGGAAAAAAAAATCCAGGCAGAACCGAAAGTATAAATACTTTCGCACTTATACTTAATACTTTCGTACTTAGTACACAGTTCTCTTTTTACTACCTCTTTTAACACCAGGTTATTTTTCATTCTTCAAGTTGTTATGGTAATTAACATGTTTACATGAATATAATTTGGTTTATGAATTTTTATTCAGTATTTACTATAAAAAATGAAGCATTCATTTCACTTACTCTAGTTTTTCCTTACTCTGTTTTCTAATATTCTAAACTTTTACTATGGAAAATCTCAAATATATCAAAGACTGGAGAATCATAGCTCAGGGCAAGTTTTATTTCATTCATATACCCACCCAATTCTTACCCACCTCAGATTATTTTGAAGCAAATTCCAAACATCATATTATTTTATCTATATGAATCTAATAGATAACATTTCTTTTATGTTATACATAATCACAATGTCATTATCATATTAAAAATTGCAATTAATATTATTAGATATTGTATGAGTTTAATTATTTCACAGATTATCATATTTTTAATAGTTTGAATATTTAAATCAGGATTCATATAAAATCTATAGACTAGAATTAGATATCCTACTTTTTAATTTACATCCACTAACATCTCTCTCTCTTGTACTTAAGTCTGTACTGCATATTTATCAAAATTTTACTATAGATTCGATTTTTATTTCTATTATTTGTTATTGTCTTACTTTTTATTAAATTTTATTTTTTTAATGCTTCCACTTTAGGCAGTACATTCTGACTCCAAGTTATATAAAAAAAGAAGTGTTCTTTCACATCCCATTCCCATTTTCTCTTGCTCCCTCCCTTTATCTTCCATCATTCTTTGTGTTTATTACTTTTACATTGTCTGGGCTAATGGTATATATAATATTTTCCTAACTCTGAACTATTCAATTATATTCCATTTTTGCTTGTTTTAAATGTGAAAAATGTTTTCCTTAAATACCATTATTTTTCTTTTATTCAAGTGCTTGGGAAGTTAATTATATTCTTAATTAAATGAACTATTATATATACTGACTTTTCTTGGCTGAAGTATCAAATGTCATTATGGGATTCCTTTTTTCTTTTATTACTGCATTAGTTCTACACTTGCTTGAATTCTAATACTTCCATAATTCTTAGATCATGTATTTGTTTTATTCTACCATATCTTCAATTTTTTAAGGTATGTAACACCTAAATTTTCTGTTTCCTCACATAATTGATAATTTAGATTAAAAACAAATCTTCAAACTTCTGAGGAAATTACTTTCACTTGAATATCCATACCAAACTTGAAAGTAAACAATCAATTTACAAAAAAAAAAAAAAATGAAAAAAAATGAAAATAATAGCAATTGAGATTTAGGAGTTGAAATGTTGATTTTAAATTTTACTTTTAGATATATTTCCTTGGGCAAAGGGAACAAAAGGAAAAATAAGCAAATGGGACTACATCAAACTAAAGAGTTTTTGCACAGCAAAGAAACCATAACAAAACGAAAAGACAACTAAGCGAATAGGAGAAGATATTCGCTTATAATATATCTGATAAGTGGTTAATATCCAAAATATATAAAAAATTCAAAAACAACAAAAAAAAATCCAATTAAAAAATGGGCAAAAGACCTGAATAGATATTTCTCCAATGAGGAAATACAGATGGCCAATAGACATATTAAAATATGCTCGAGGTCACTAATCAGAGAAATGCAAATTAAAACCACAATGAGATATCACCTCACACCTGTCAGAATGGTTATCATCAATAAATCAAAGAACAAGTGTCATGCCTTCCTGTTCTTCCTTCAATGTCTTTGATTATACATATGTTAAACCCTTTAATGCTATCCCAAACTGTAAATTCTTCTTGTTTGTTTTTTGATATTTATTTTATTTTTTTCTTTTTTTTATGTTTCAGAACAGATGATTTTTATTAAATTATCTTGATTATTTACTGATTCTTTCTTCAGTGTGGCTGGTCTAGTTAGAGCCCATCAGGTTATTCTTCATTTCTGACGTTATATTTATTTATATCATTTCTATTTGACTCTTTGTTTTATAGATGTACATCTTTCAGCTATATAAGAAAAAAATTAACTAAAATTGTTGTGAATTCTTAAAGTATGGATGTAGCATCTTTGTTTGGAATAGCTGTGGGACTCAGAGGCAAGAGTAGTTTGCACTTACCACAAACTCTTTTTCATGGGTTTGGATGAAGTGCTTACAATTCAGGGAAGAGCAGGACTACAAAGGATGGTCCATCACATCAGTGCGATGGCACTGGAGAAAGTCATTCTTGACTGCTAGGCACAGGCACAGAGCCCTACCTGCTTTGCCAGATCATTTTTTTTTCATATTAAGCAAATCCCTTATGCTATCATCAAATGCCTTATGCTATCATCACATATCATACCTAAAATTGCATTCTGGCTTATATACATTTCCCTCACCTCTTGCTTTCCTTATTCCTTTAGCTGTCTTTCATGGTAACATTTCTTAATAATTAATTCAAGATTAATTTTAATTTCATAGTCTGCTTCTGAAGAACCCATCAAAAAACAGTGTTTCTTTAATATAGAAAGGTAAATAAAATGAGTATGATAAATGTTGAAAATTTATACATAACATGCATTAGGAGCACACAGGAAAGACCCACAAATTCTTTGGGAATGGGGTTCTGGAAAGACTCAGTCTTGAAAGATGAACAATATTTCACCAGGTTGAGTGAGAAGTGGGTGATGGGGTAAGGTTTTCCACACAGATGTAAATTAACACTTTTACTTCAAAGCAAGTTATACAAGGTTGTGTAAGCTGATAATGCCTCTCAATATTTTTCTTTGGAAAGGTACCAAAAGAAAGAGGATGTGAATTTTGGAACACTGTCATAGTAAGCAAACCGTATGTGCATGATGGTGCTAAGTTTGCCTTTGCCTGTAATGAAAAGTTCACACTGTACATTAGCACATATTCACATTGACTACCCACACTGAATAACCAGCTACAGAACTAAATAAGCTTACCAAGTGGGAAAAATAGGATATTAGAATCTTCAATAAATGTCCTATTATGTGCCAAAATTTTGGTTTCTGGGGCTGCTCATAGATATCATTTATATTTTAAATCTTTGTGCTGACAGATTTTTATCACACTTGTCATATAATGGCTGCTTAATGAATATTTTGTTTGAATATAATTTTAAAAAATAGACTCCAAGAGGTTAGTAAACTTAGTCATTTAGATTTTTGAGGGGCCAGGGTGCTGGTACTTTTTGATGATTTGCTATAGAAAATCATTAAACTGAGATCTTCAAAATTTTATATTGCATTTACTCTTCTACAGAATTAGTTATGTTATAATTTCTATTTCAGACATAATGAAATTTAAGTTCAGAAAGTTTAAATAGACTTAGATAAGTTCACCCAGTAAGTAAATGGCTATGTCAGCTCAATAACACACAATTCGAAATTGTATTTAATATTACATGAGTGGCACTCTCATCCACAAAAAATATTACCATCGTTCATTTCTAGTACAGTAAACATATGCAGTTTGCATCAACTAGATTGAATTGTATTACATATCATGACCTCATGATGCGATTCTTAATCTTAGTTAATAGTGCTGCAAACAAGTTGATTCTGTTAAAGAAATTCAGAGAATGTAATGAAGTCTAGAAAATTACTAATGTTTCTGATAATTTGAATTTGTTTTTCTAATTACTCACTGTTTTTTCTTTGCAAAAATCATGGGGTTTTCTTTTTATAATATGTAACATTAGGTAGTCACACTGTTACGCAGTATGTTTTCAGTAACATTATCACCTGAAAACACTAAATTTTAAAGTATTGGGTGCCTGGTAATACTAATGTGATATATTTAATGCTAAAAACATAATTTAATGTATGAGCAAGTGCTGACACATAAATAATCTCATTTACATAAATATAGTTATTCATAGGTAAATATTAGTAGATAAACAGTTATTAATGAGATTTAAGGTAAAAATTGGAATGATTCTGAAATAAAATGTGATCTGTCTGATGAAAAACTTAGTGCACCTCACATAAATGTTCTCTTTTTGGGTGAAGGATTCTATAAATACCAATTAGTTCAAGTTGGCTATGAATACTAAAAATACACTAGATTTAGAATGTTTGGGTTCAAGCCCCAGTCTGCCACTTACTAAGTCTATAAAAAAGTTATTCTAATTTTCGCTGCTTCATTTTCTTCTCTTTATGCTAAGGATTATAATAATCTGACCCACAGTGTTTTGTAAGCATCATTGCTGTTTTAAAAACATTTAACTCTAAAGTATCACATAAATAAAAGCTCTTATTATGAATTATCTGAATTAAAGTAAACTGAGTCACGTTATAAGCCAAACATGCACTTAAATTTTCACATTGACAGTTATATTATTCAATCTGGTTGTGTCTATCAATCTGACAACTGCACCTATTTCTATTTCCCTTTCCCTAAATTTGGAATAGATTTGGCTTCCAAGGAGCTACTTCCCTCCGGCTTAGTGTTATTGTCCTTTCTTGACTGACATATATCCCAATGACTGGAATCATGCCCATCTTTGTGCCATGCATCATAGGTACATGTGTCATGGAGAAGAGAAGGCAAGGTCTAATGGAGAGGACACTAGGGAAGAAATAAGAAAAACTAATTTGTGACCTTGAGAAAGACTAACAGTGTTGAGCATCATGAAGAGCAGATGATATAAAACAACACTATTCCATAAAACATGGCCATGGCAAATTACTTATTGTATTTGAAATCCTACTTTTTAATCTATAAATTATTGGGTATTAATCATAAACTCATTAACTGTAATAACATATATGACATATCTAATATAGTACTTGGCAAATAATTATGTCAATCTTAATTTTTTTTTACTTTTTTCCTGCTTCTCCACTTTCTTTTTTTCTATCCTTTTCTCCTTCCTTCACCTTTCCCTTCCTAATATACTTCCTTTCTCTATGCTACCATGTGTACATAAGACTATTGGACTATCTGAGCTCTAATGTTCCTTCTCACTCAATGACTCAATGATAAGCTAGGAATGAATACAGAAGCCTTGGGACTCTGATCATCTCTGAGAAGTTGCACAATTATGTCATGTGCCCTATTCTCTGTTTGGAAGTATAATCATCTCTGCCTTTTTATCAGAAGCAATTTAAAAGAGCTAAAATATGAGCTTGAAAATTTGGCTCTTTTCCTATACCTAGAGCATATCAAAAATACTAGATGAACAATTTTGGTCAAATTCCCAGAAAAGAAAGCTGATTCAAAGAGGTCAAAGAGAAATTAGAAAAGTCTAATATTATAACAACAAAGCCCTTCTCTAGGGCTTTCTATATTTCTCTTTCGTAAGGTTACAGGCAGGAAATAGGTCATTAGCAAATCAAACTGAAGAATATCATTATTCTCATTATTATTCCTACCAATTATAATTGTCAAAATGTATGAAATACAAGGCAAAATTTCTTCCTGATTTTCTATGCAACAGTGAACCATATTTTCTCAATCTAAAATACCCTACAAATATATATGAGTCAACTACTACAAATATATATGAGTCAATTATCAGAAGTTATTTGAGCTCTTTCATAGCATCAAGGTGGTGTTTTTATTTTAATGCCTTTAATATCAAAGTATTACACAACTTAAGGTGGCATTAGCTCCTCATATAAGTAAACATTATTTCCAGAAAATAGTTTTTTTTTTTGTAGATAAAATGCCTGAATTAAAACTTGGCCATTTATTGCTCAAGTCAAGTCACCAAGTCACTGACCCTTCTATGCTTCAGTTATATCTATTATAAAATGAAGAAAATAATTATATCCCTGATTTGATGATGAGAAATAAAAAATTAGATCATATATAAATAAAGCACTTCATTGGACAAAACGGTGTCCATATTTAGTGCTTGATAAAAAAAAATGTCATAATTGAATTGTTGGCTCTTTACTTGAATGATTAGAAAGGGTAACCCTAAGAGGATAGATGACTTGCTCAAGGGCACACTGCTTGTTAGTGTTCTTTTAACTATGTAAGTCACATTTCAGACCCATATCCTAAAACTATATTTTTCTAGAGTTTTGAAATTAATGTGAATTGCCTTCATTCAGTACCAATACTAAAGAAACTTTTCTGTCATTCATTCTTACTTCCCATATATAAACATCTCACAATGTATATTCTATAGAGAACTAATCTTATAAAATAGTTCTCCAAAATGTTTCATAGTCAAATATGCTGAAAATGTTGCACCATCTACACAATCTCAGAAAAGTTTAATTCATCACTATAAGAAGTTCTATAGCAAAGAAATTTTATTTTACTTAGGATTTCTTAAACTTGCCTGGTTAAAAAACATTTTCACTGCATAATACCTAAAAATATCCCTTAACATAAGTAATTATCTTAGTACCTTCTTTTGTTCATGTGATGTTATCAAAATTATCTTGCTTCTCAGACTTTTCATTTTTGTTTTGTTGAAAACTGACACTAGAATTACAGTTTAGTGCATGGACAGCCATGTTTGGCTTCAAACCCTGATTCCTTCACTTAGTTGCTAGGCCATCTTAGGCAAATTAACTAAACCATCTAGCTCTCCATTTCTATCTCTGTAAAATGGAGCTAATAAAACCCACTTGTAGTGCTTTTGTGAGGATCTTATTCCATGATGTACATGAAGTACTTACCCTAGTCTAGGAGACTATAAGAATGATCTCTTAACTTCCTTTACAATGATTTCCACTGTTGCCTAGAATTAAGAGTAATTTGAAACATCCTACTTTTGCTTTTTTAATAGTTTCAGAAACTTTCTTTAAATCAAGTATCAAATGCAGTAGACTGCAGCTGACAGTTGAAATGACATAGGCCATTGCTCATGATCACTCAGAGAAAGCAACTAATGAAGTACTGGAACCAAAACTTTCAGTCCGACATAGAGCTTTTTTCAATGATATTCCTATATTTGTCACTACTTTCTTTTCTGGTATGGCTGCTATCAATATCTGCTAAATTCTAAGCCAAGTATAACAGGGAAATGAAATTCAAGGTCAGAAAAAACATGCATTTCCCATGTTTTTTATTTTGAAGGGTAGTGTGACCTGGTTAGACATTATCTTTCCATTATCACTTTCTTAGGCTGACTGCTGACTATACTCAGGTAGCAAGGAGATGTGGTAATTGGACAAAAGTGTTCTAACCCTCCTGGTAATTAAAAAAAAAAAAAAGTAGTGAAAATAGCTTCCTCTAGAAGTCTCCATTGTGCACTAAAGGTAAAATGTCACCAGGAACAATAAAATAAAGATGGCACCTTTCAAAATCATTTTCAAAATGATTACTCAGGTCTCCTTCTGGCCCCACTCATCCATTATCTGATTTAGAATAAGCTGACTAATTCACAGCTTGCACTCCAAAGGCAAAGCCCCCCTCCATGACCTCCATTAGCACTTCCGGCCTGGACTGCACATCTTGGATCCCTAGTGTTTCACGTGTGATTTATCAGAAGAAATGTAGTCTACATAAAAATGTGGAAAGGTTATAATTACGGACAATTTACAACACCTTTACTAGAGCCTCATGAGATGGGAAAACCTTTGTGACTTAGGTGTCCCCCAAAATAAAGTTCTTGGTTCTCCAAACTCATTTTCTTTTCTTTCTGTATCTAATAGCCTATTACCAATGAATTATGTCCTGGGGATGGATTCATATTAATCGAGATCTTCAGAAAGATATGAGTCGGGTTTCCATTTTATTAATTGAGAATCAGAAATATAAACTGTTAAAAAGATCTGAAATAATCAAACTTAAATTGCTTCACAGTTAACAGAAGTACCTGGGAAACCAGATTGTAACATGGAATTTGATAAGTGAAAGATCAGAACTCCCTTAGGGAGAGAGAAACGTCTGTCTTGCCTGTCAGTCAGTGAATTTTAATCAATCAATTTGCTCATATTTTAATGAAAAAGCAAGGGCTTCCAAGGTCACAACCAAGTTTTCAATTTCTTTCCTGCCTCAAGAATATGGTCCACAGAATAAAGATTTATAAGTTCTTGCTGATGTGATCTAAATTGTTTCTTGATTAGTCTTCCCTTTAAAATAATTGTTTTCATTCATTAGTATTTTGCCAAACATTTTATTATGAGCTTCTGCTAGGTTCCAGATTCTTTACTAAGTGCTAGGAAAATAGAGATGAACAAGAGACAGCACATGGCCACAAGGAAGTTAAAGTCATGGCTTAGATTAGTCATAAGAAAGTTAAATTAAAATTAATTACAAGACTATTTGATGAGTGTTATGGTAGAAATATGCATAGGATTCAATGTGACTACAGAAAGGGAATAGATAAATCAAACTTAGGGAGTCAGGAAAGATTTCTAGGAAGAGGTAGCATTTCGGCATGCCTAGTAGTTAAAATTATTTGCTTAAAAGGGAAACAGCTGCTGACTCAATTATTCAACAATGAAATCTGCAAATATTTAGGTAACTTATTTAAACAAAGAGATAAACCGTGATAATTGGGAAAGAAAAGCAATCAAGGTCACTCCAGCAATCTCAAAATCAGGAATGTTTGAAACTTGTCTCTCTTGTGATTCTATAACATGATTTAACTCTGATGATACACCTGTTTTTTTTTTTGTTTTGTTTTGTTTTTGTTACTCCATCACTGGTTTTAAAGGCTTGGTTGCAGTCAGGGTTCTATATCTAGATACATCATCGATGGACAAAAGGGCAGGATAACAAACTTTAGAAGTGGCTGGTGAAGACTCAACTTGATATATTTGGTGATTGTCGAGGAAAAAGCCTGTTATAGTTTGTAGTCACCCAAAGAGACACTATGCCATATCATGGTCTTATTAGTACTCGTCATATTCCCAATATCTTCAGTATGAAGTTCAAGCAGATTATGACTGACCAGAACCTCTATAAACAAACAAGCTTCTGATTATCTAAATGGCTTTATTGCATCTGGCTACATCTTGAAATCCAAGCCCCAGGTATACCAAATGATTCTCAGCAGGCCCCATGAATGTGTCCATACTCTTTCTTTTCTTCGAGCCTTTTCCTGTGCTAAATTATCACCTTGAAACATGCTAAATAGTTTTAATTCCTCTTTTTGCCTAACTGACTTACCTTATTTTTAGCTCCTAGCAATGAAATCATTTCTAACAAGAAGACTTCATTGACTTCTAAAAAATGCTCATGTGAGTTCCCAGAGAAACCTGCATTTATTCGCATCATACTACGAATCTATAATCTATCCCTAGATAGAAATCACTTCTGTCTTGTTTTACATTATAGTCTAAGAATTTACCAGAGTATTAGTATATAGCAGTTACTCAATAATTACATATTAAATTATTAAAATTAAGAGGGGTTTTAAAGTCCAATGTGTATTTTTTGCCTGTATTGTTTTGTTTTTCTGCAAGTTATGTTCCTTCATCGTTGCATTGCATCCTCATAGTATAATGCTTGGTATATAGCTCAATAAATATAGATTGAAAAAATATCAATGAGATGATATTTTTATATCAAAAAATGATGTATTTTGTGTCCAGTATAGACCTATAATTACAGACCTGTCTGTTTTTCAACCTCTACTTTTCAGGACATGTCATAGTGCATGGCACATGGTAATGGCTAATACTTACTATTGAATATATGGGTGCAACGATTATTAATACCATAAAATTAATAACCATAAAAATATTCTTAAAAAACTATTATTATTATAAGCAATTTTTAAAGTAATTTAGGCTTAGTGTTATCATAACGAGCACCTTTGTAATTGTGCTGCAAAATAATGGTGCAGTGGTGTGTGGAATTTCCAAACTGAAAAGATGGCAATTAAAATTGCATTATGGAAGGACACTAAACCCTCCTGCTGCCCTGTCTCCTGAACATGACCCTTCCCCACCCCTGTCCTTTTTCTGAGGTCTGCCTCCTCCCCTCCAAGTGGCCTGCTGATCCATTGTGTATTTGTTTAGAAGGCATCCAGGCAGGAGTTTACCAGCAAAGAAGGTGTAGAAGCTGGATGCTGTGCTTGCCTCCTCTCACAACCACACCAAAATTACAACAAAGCCACAGAGTAACCATAATCGGGAGTCACCTGAGTTCTGGCTGAACGAAAGTCTTATAACTGGGGACATACGTAAGAAAAGGCTTGTAGGAAGGGAGGAGACACAAAGCAGCTGGTCCACAACCACGTGTGTTGGTCATAATCAGGAGGGTTATCTTGGCTGCAGAGCCCCCACCCCGCAATGAGAAAGAAGTAAGGGGTCCTGGCCCCACTCTGGGCTCCCCAGTCCAGGATTTCAGAATAAAAGTTTTCACAACCTCTGGTTATGAAAACCAGTGAAGACTGTGGCTGAGTGAGACAGAGGGCTACAGGAATCGCAAACATTTCTCTTAAGGGGCCCGCATGGGGACTAACTCACTGACAGACACACTCACTCTGACTCCAGTGCTGGGACAGCTGCTCGAGGAGCATCAGGAACATATGAAGAGACACTGAGTTGTCGGGCTTCGGGGTGAGGGCTGGAGGGACAGCTTTATCCCAGACAGAAGTGCTGATATGTGATACAGGTAGCCTTGGTATCTGAGACTCCATCAAACTGGTTAACACAGGTCTCTCTGCCCAGGTGATTCGCTGAGACTCTGCCCCTCCCAAATGCAAGCTCACTGAAGCTGCCTCCAGTGGTTTATTTCTTATAAACGTCTAGTCTCTGCTTATGCTGAGGACTTTCCTAAAATCTCTCAAAGGCTCACAAAACCCAGAAAAGCAGCATCTGGCCTCAGCATGTCCCATACTTCTTGTTGAGCAGCCCCAAGCCTGACACTAGCCATAGCCAGCGTTAGATCCTGACCTGGCCTCTTGTGGTGCCAATAAGCCCAGCACAGCTGACAGCCATCTGAGGATTGCCTGATGACTCTTACCAGGTGGCCTCCAAGAATGCACTGGCTGCAGCTAAACTTGGCCTGCAGCTGGGCCACTTTCAGAAGGTCCTTGGGCCAGCCTCCCCAGTGTCCTTCATTGACCTGTGACAGAGCCGGAAGCACCACCCAGGGTTGCATCTGAGAAGAATAAACCCAAAGGGCAGAGTGGGCAGGAAACAGAGCCCTAATAAAGTGAATCCTGCTCCATAGAGTCAGTCTCTCACTGGTCAGTCCTCAGAACAAATTAGCCTGAAGGTCAATCCCTCCCACTGATGTGCAAACAGTAACAAAGGCTCAACTATAACAGAAGGGACAACTCACACAAGGGACATACCTTGAGAACCTCACTTAGGTGACCAGAGAAAACCGTACACTAGGTCCCACAAGACACCTACTACATAAAGCCATTCTGTTAAGACCGGGAGATTTAGGGGCCCTAACTAATACATAGAAACAAACATAGGGAGTAGCCAAAATGGGGAGACAAAGAAACATGTGCCACGAGAAAGAATGAAACAAAACTCCAGAAAAAGAATTAAACAAAATGGAGACAATCTACTAGAAGTAGAATTCAAAACACTAGTTATAATGATGCTCACTTGAACTTAGGGGAAAGGTAGATGAATTCAGTGAGAATTTTAACATAGAAAATATAAAAATGGAAATGAAAAACATAAAAGGGAACCGGTTAGAAATGAATAATAAAATATTTGCTATGAAGAGTACATTAGAAGGAATCAAACAGATGGGATAAAGCAGAAGATTGAATCAGTGATTTACAGATTGGGGTAGCAGAGGACACCCAATCAGAACAGCAACAAGAAAAAATAATCCAAAAAAATGAGGATAGTTTAAGGGTTTTCTGGGACAACATCAAGCATAATAACATTCACATCATAGGAGGTACCAGAAGGAGAAGAAAAAGAGCAAGAAATTGATAGCCTATTTGAAGAAATAATGACTGAAAACTTCATCTGATGAAGGAAATAAACATGCAAGCCCAGAAAGTGCAGAGTCTCAAACAAGACCCATACCAAGACACATCATAACTGAAATGACAAAGCTTAAAGACAAACACAGAATCTTGAAAGCAGCAAGAGAAAAGGAATTAGTTATCTACAAGGGAGCTTTTTTCAACAGAAAAAGTGTGCCAGAAGGACTCGGCACCAAATTTTCAAAGTGGTGAAATGCCAGTACCTACAACTAAGATTACTCTACCCAGCAAAGCTATCATTAAGAATCTAAAGACAGATAAAGAGCTTCTCAGACATGAAAAAGCTCATGGAGTTTGTCACCACCAAGCAAGTATTATAGGAAATTTTGGAGGGACTTCTTTAAGAAGAAGAAAAAGTTATGTATTAAAAATATGAATAATGGATGGCAATAACTACATATCTATTGACAAGTACTTCAAACGAAAAAGAATTAAATGCTCCAATCAAAAGATAGAGTGGCTGAATGGATAATAAAACACCTTTACATATACTGCTTACAAGAGATTCACTTCAGATTAAAAGACATACACAGACTAAAAGTGGAGGGATGGGAAATATATTTCATGATGAAACTAGAGAGTTTTGTGCTGAGTGGAGTAAGTCAGTTAGAGAAAGAAAAATGCCATATGATTCCACATAAATATGAAATTAAAGAACAAAATAAACAAAAAAATAAACAGAAACAAACTCATAAATATGGAGAACATTTTTAGGGTTACCAGACGGGAGGAGGGGTTGGTAAGATAAGTGAAAAAGGGGGAAGGAATTAATTATAAAATGGCAGTCACAAAAGAATCAAGGAAATATAAAAGATAACTAAGAAATATAGTCAATAATATTGTAATAATTATATATGGTGTCAAATGGGTATTAGATTTATTGGGGTGCTCATTTTGTGAGATATATAAATGTCTAATCACTATGTTGCACACCTGAAACTAATATAATATTGTAGGCCAACTATAATTGAAAAATGAAAAATATTGAAAAATAAAAATAAAATAACTTTATGGTCTGACACTGCTGTTTCTATTATATCATTGGTAACTTTACATACATTAGAAATCATTAAGTACTATTTTATTACATATAATAAATACTAATGAATTTTCTACAGACATATTTATATTATCAATCTATTGCTGTTTCTTATTAAATAATAATCACAAATACTTTCCTTTTTACTTCTCTCAGCTATATTTAGAAGAGAAAACTTCAAACGATCTTAGGTATGCTGAAATGCTAAGATTTGTTGTTGTTGTTGTTATTGGTTGAAAATTTCCTTTTTCAACCCCACTGACTTCTTTCTGCCCATTTATTATCAAAAAGGCAAACTATTTCACCTTTGCATAGAAGCAATTGGCCATGGGTGAATGTCACTTAATTTCCTGTAAGTGTTCACCTGGCAGGTTAGGCTTCTGTATACATCGATCCTGAGATCATATTCTTGAAGAAAGAACAATAATGAGAGAACAAAATTGGCCTTGAGAGCAGCAATCTTAAGATAGTCTTTCCTTTAATAGTATTAGAGGGGGAAAAAAACATACATGTGATTTCTCCAACTGAAATGGAAAGTACAAAAAGAAAAGAAAAAATGTTCAAAGTGGCAGGGCCCCAGCTTGTTCAAACTCTTAAAATATGGCTTAACACGCAATCTCATAAAACACTAAATGAGGAGAAAAAGGAAAAAAGTCATTTTATTATATTCCCTCAAGAAAGCACAAAGAGACAGATGGTCCAAATGAGAGGATCCCTGGTCAGATGAGTTCTTAATAATCTTCCTTTGCTTTGACAACATGGGTTCTAATGCTTCATTTTGTTAAGTAATAAGAGAACAATAAAAGTATTTTCTTTCATATCTTGTACTATTTTTACTCAGGTATAAAACCCAAAGACAAAAGTCCAAAATAATGTGATTTCTATCCCCCCACCCTCCGCTGTTATATAATGAGGGAAGAACAAAGAAACTTGTTTTACTCTGTCTCTGGGAAATGAAAAATGGCAAAAATGAGAGAAAGCAGCAACAGCCCAAACCAACAGAATGTTAAAATGTCACACAAAACTCTATGTAGGACTTCTATTTCATCCTTTAGCAACAACTATAAGCTGACTTAAACTTCAGTCTTGTTCCACAGTTTCAATTTTTATAGTCAATGTTTGTGAAGTGACATTCTGGACTAATTAGCGTGATCTCTTTAACCATAATCCTCTTCCTGATTGAAAGATAAATCAGTTTTTCTCTTTCTAAGACTTAACACAGACATTCTTGTAGTATACTTAGGGAAAATCTTGGGTAAAAAAAATGAATTTTGAAGAATCGTGCATTCAATATTCGATTCATTCTTCTGAATATTCCAGAAATAAAGTACCAAAGGGATATGCCCATGGCATAAAGCATGTTCTGTTTTCAAATCCTAACTCTGACGCTTGGCTATGTGGCTTTGCTTATATTTAACCTCACTGTATTGTAATTCCTTCAGTATATATATATATATATATATATATATATATATATATATATATATATATATATATTTCAACTTCATATATATATATATATATGAAGTTGAAATATCAAGTTAAATATAGAACACTTAACATATTTTAGTGTTTTTCCTTACTGCATATTGTGTATAAAATCAATATTTGTGAGAGGTAAAGAGATCTGAAATGAACTAGAAGGAAACAACACACTTAATTCTTTCTTAATTAACATATTCCAGCTGTATAAACCAGAGATTGGCCAACTCCATCCTAAAGGCAAAATCCAGCCTATGCCTGTTTTTGCACATAAAGTTTAACTGGAACCCAGGCATGCCCATCTATTTATGTACTTTCTGATGCTGCTTTCAGGCTTTGGTGGCAGTTGACACAAACCTAGAATTTATTTAAATATTTATTTATTTATCATGGTGAAATTGGTTAATGAAATCCAATAAATTTCAGGGGTACATTATCACAGTAAGGCACAAATATATTTGCATTGTGTGTTCATCTCCCATAGCTAGATTTATTTCTGTCACCACATATTTGACCCCTTTTACCCTGTCTACTTCCTAGAATTTTTACTATGTCTCTTTACAGAAAAAGTTTGTGGGCCCTTGGTTTGAAAAAAAAAAGAAAGAAGAGGTTAGCAAAAATTCTGGAGAATTTCCAAAGTTGTAAAAAAGAAGAAAACCCAGAAATGTACCTATTCCTAGCACTAGTATATTCAATTTGCAATGAGACTAACATTTGTTTAACAGATTTATCTTCGAAGATTTTTCCCACTCAATAATATAGATGAAAATAGAATATATATGTTTTGGTTCCCTTTGTCAGACTTTTTTTTTTTTCCGAAATATGAGTAATACCTCTGGCTTTTAGAAAATAGAAAAGCTTAATACAGTGAAAAAGAATCTTGACTAAAATCAACCATTTTTATAATCTCTCTCCATTTATAATCATCTTCTTTCTTTATAAATGCTGTCCCAAAAGGGCAACTAATATCTCAATGAAAAGGTATTATTTTTACTGCTGAAAGCAACATTAATGAGTCATTATTTAGTCCAAAACATTCATTTTAGAGGGAAAAAGCTGAAGCTCAGAGACACAATATGTACCAGCAGACCCTGCTGATCAGCATTAGACTTCTGAAAAAATCCAGTCTCTGGGGTTCTGCTCCAGAAATACCATTATGACACCACACATCTCCAACCTGGTTTATCTCTGTTCTCAGCTAAGGTTCTGTATTCGTATATGACCTTTCTCAAGTTCTTGCATATTGATAACAGCTTGTCTGCATCCTTTATCATCGAGAGTTTACTTTTACCTTTTATTCAATATAAACTCTCTGGGTATTTTTTACCTTTAAACATCTTAAATATAGTTCTCCATTTTCTTATGGCAAATGCATTGCTCTTTTAGAAATATGAGAATAATCGAATACTTTTTTCTGGCAAGTCCTTGTTTTTTGTCTAGATGTCAGAAATATTTTTTTTCTAAATATATCAATCATTTTTAAACAATGTATTTTGAGTTTAGTTTTTATTCTGAGTAAAGGACACTTTGTGTCCTTTTGTGTGTGTGTGTGCCCTTTCAATATATTGTCTCAAACATGTTTTCTTTTTAAATTTCATGATAGTTATATTGCATTCTAGCTTAGTTTCATATTGTTCTCTCATTTTGGTTTTCTTCTTTGAGGACTCTTATTATCCATATGTAATACCTTCCTTGTTTATATTAAATATTTGCCATTGTCTCACAAATATTTTATTCTTCATTTTTTAAATTTGTATTAGTCACTTTTTATTCTTTCAAGGCATTATCTCATTTTCACTATGTGTTAAGATTACGCTTCATAAATTCTTCTTTTTTTATAATTTACTATATATTTGAATATTTCTAATTTATATTGTTTTCATATCTTATATAACATTTCAGTACCATTTAATTGTTTTAAAATAGTTGATTAGAATGAAACTAGACCCCTATCTGAAATCACTCTCAAAAATGGACTCAAAATGAATTAAAGACTTAAATATAAAATCTTAAACCATGAAACTCCTAAAGAAAACACAGAGAAAAACTCCTTGTCATGGGTCTTGGCACTGAGGTTTTAGATCTGATCCTAAAGCATGAGCAACAAAATAAAAAATAAACAAGTGAGACTACATTAAACTAAAATACTTCTGAAAAAATGAACAAAATGAAAAGACAAACTATGAAATGGGAAAAACATTTGCAAACAACATAACTGATAATAGGGTGATATCTAAAATATGTAAAGAACTCATATGGCTCAATAGCATAAAAGCAAATAAATAATCTAACTTAAAAATGAGCAAAAGATTGAATAGACATTTTTCAAAAATGATATTTTAAAGGCTAACATGTACATAAAAAGATGCTCAACCTCACTAGTCTTTAGAGAAACCTAAATCAAAAACATAGTGAAATATCATCTCATACCTGTTAGGATGGCCATCATCAAAAAGACAAGAAATAAATGCTGATGAAGATGTAGAGAGCGGCGACCCTTTGCGCTGTTGGTAGTATTAGAAACTAGCATAGCCACTATTAAAAGAAAAAAATACACATTTCTATTTCGAATGACTTCATTTCTTTGCACATAAGAGCTTCTCATAACATGCGAGAATTAATCTGATCTACTTACTCACTAATTCATTTATCTGCTCATTTTTTTTTATAATCCATATATATTTGTTGAACACTTAAGAACATTCCTGATACAATAGGTCTTTTGTATCTAGAGGTTAAGTGGTGAACAGAATTATTAAAACCAGGCTTTGGTAAATTTTACATTAAGTAGGGGGAGATAATAAACAAATAAATTTATAATACATCATGGGTAATAAGTGCTATGAAAAAATTAAAGAAAAATAATGGCATAGATAATAACTACTGTAGGTTAAAAAAAGAGGCCTCCATAGAAAGATGACATCAGAGTAAAAGCCTTAAATCAAGGCAAAGAGAAAAAAAGGCAAATACTTGAGAACTCTCACTCATTCACTCCTCGAAAATTTTAGAGTTCTACTTTTGGTACTATCTTTGCAAAGCACTGAAGATAATATGAGTGAGACTTGTTCTGAAAAGGTTCAGAATAGCTAATATATTTTCATTATTTTAGTCATCAATTAAACAAATGTTTACTTATATTAACTGAATCATCGCCATCTTCCAAAAGCAGAAAAACCACGTGCTTTCTAAAAAAAAAATTAAAGAACTACATTTATAGAAAATTTCTGTATCATGAAGTGAATTCACTTCTTATAACTTTATTTTTACCTTGTGGCATTTAAGTTATTTTTAAATTCTCATGTATTTTTTTAAAGAGTTGTTATGTAGTTTCAGTACCAAGATTTACTCTCACTTAGACGTAGTGCTTTTTTTTTCCTTATTGATTCTTTTTATTTATTTATTTTTTCTCTTTTCTTCTATGATGGAAGTTGCCTTAACAATCCTTCTGAGGCTTACAAAAGAGAAGTAGCAAGTAGCACAAGCAGAGAGGTTGGTTAGTCTCTTCCTAAGAAACTGGAATTTTGTAATGAGAGCACATAACACAGAGTCTCCCCGAAGGCAGAAAAATGAGAGCTTAGCTTTCCAAAGCTGCATGTGAAATGATTCACTAATTAGTAGTTCTAAATGTTAGGGGAGAGAGATGGAGAAATAAAAGCTGCTTATATGGTGTTTTGTGTATGATAAAAGTGTTATATGAAACTTTGCTTCTTCATGGAAAATACCACTCTATAAAAATCTGGTCCTATAAACTGTTACTTAAGCGGGTTCCTACAGTGGCAAGCTGATTAAAACCCAGCAGGTAAAGCTGTAATAAACAAATGCCACCTGCTGCTGGAACAGGTGTTTGTGTCCTCATTTAGTAACAAAACTAAATGAGAAGATGCAGAGGGGTTCAAAGAGACCATTGCCTAAATTGCCAGGAGTCTGGCATTCTGTAATTCATTGCTGTTTGTCCTTGAACTTAATGCTGAGGGTTTTGATGTGCCAGGTTAGTTGATGATGCCTCAAGGATTAAACTTCGATATAATTAAGAAGACCTATATCTCTTCCTGGTAGGGTTTCCCACTCTGTGCCTGCAGTTTTTCCTCTTTGTTTTACTGTTAACATTTTTTCACCCTGCACTACTTAGAAATCAATTACAGGACACAAATTGTGGAGGAGAGTTCATTTCACCTTACAACAAATGAAAAGAACCTAGATACAGGATAAACTCAACAACAGAATATGTTGGAAAGCATGCTATTAAATTTAATGAGTAACTTTTAAACATCTTGTTCTGTGACATTAGCATTTTTTCTCCCAATTTCTTTCCCCCATTTTCATTCCTCACAACTATTCTAACACTCACTATTGGCTGAAAGGAGAAAAAGAAAGTTCCTTTCATTGTTTCAGACACTTTTGGTCCCATCTTTTCTCCTTATATGATGTAAACTCATGGAAGTCATTTTTGAATGATTCTGAGAAAGTGTGATTGGCAGACTCAAAAAATAGACATCACATTTAGAAATAGGTTGTGAGTCACCTGCCAAGGACTCACAAAAAATAGGTAAAAAGGGGAGGTTTTGGACTCAAAATCTCTGTCAAGAGGTAGGAGTTGGAAAGCCGATTAATTCTATCTTTAAATTTTGAGATCACAGTGGGTCCAACCTGAAAAACAAGAAGAGCCAAACATAAGTAACTGGTAGCTGCATTGACGGCAGGGCCAGAGAGAAGTGGCTACCTTGGGCAACTTGTGGGCCTAGGTTCCATCAGGGAAGACAATGTGGAGAGTTTGCCTTTGATCAGATTTGGGTCATGATTAATAAACAGAAGGCATAATAATACTCAGACTCTGTACCTGAGAGCTTCATGGAGGGGTGTTTTAGTTAAAGTAATGCTGGTTGTTGCTGTAAAGACATAAACCCTACACCTTGAGAGGCTTAATGAAATAAAATTTTATTTTTTCTTATATAAGGTCCAAGCCAGTAGGAAGAGGGCTTTCTTTCTTGCAGTCATTCAGGGTTCCATGGATACTCTAGGCTTTTAGAATTCTTCCCATGCAGCTGGCCTCTGGAAAAGGCACATCTAATTATTCACTTTGATCTGAAAGTGATATATTTGAGTCTTTTTAGACCCCATGGCCTCACATAGATGAAAGGGGCATGCCCTGAAAGGTAGCCTCTGGCTAAGATGCCACTTTGAAGAAAGGACTCTACATTATGAAGAAAGAGTGTGCCTCTTGGGTGGTTAGCTTTTGGTCTCTTCTGTAACAAAGTATAAGCAAGTAAGAGTGACTTCTAGGTGCTTAAGGGTTTGAAAATATTTAAAGAATCATCCAAGAGAGAGAGATGTCTTCAATCTTCTTAATGGAATTAATGTGTGAAATGTCCTATAATCAGGCATATGAGTGAATTTCCAAGGAATTAATACAACACCATTGAAAGAAAGAGTCAGCATTAAAAGTTTCCACCAGCCAAAGTAAACATCCAGGTCACTGCCAGCATATCCATTCCTTTCCTGATCACTGAACTCTTTCCCTTTTCTGTTTCCCTTACCCAGAACCCCAGGCCCTACACCATTAGAGTCAGAGGCTGATAGTAAAATGTAAAAGAGAGAGAAATAAAAGTGGAGAGAGCAAAGGAACCTCTCTCCCACTATAGCCTTTCCGTCTTAGGATAGAAAATAAGAGTAGCTTGCAATGTACTTTAAAGTTTTATTCTATTATTAATGTATACTGGACTAGACATTAATCACTACCCAGAGAATACCTGATTACTTGAAAGTGGGGGGAGGGGGAAACAAGACTAACATTTAATTTCAATTAGTAACACGGGAAAACACTGCTCCAGGAATGCATTTAAGGGATAGGGGAAAAAATAGTCAGTTTATGATTATATCTTGAGCTGTTCTTGCTCAGTTGGAGGACTGCATAAGAGGTGTTGTATTGCCTATACAAGAGAAAATCTTTCACAGGTGTATATGAAGTTAAGATTGCAGTAGATTTGTTTTCTTGTCAGACAAGTACTAATTTTCTTACCTATGGTATTTATTAATAGTATATAATTATTTTTGAGTATATTTTTCTTCCTCTGTACAAAGCAAGCATTTTTACTTAATCTTTGATGATTTACGATCTTGCAGAGTTTCAGATTCATTTTAAATTAACATAATTAGAGAAAAATAGGACATAATAGAAAAATTGGCTTTCTTATTAAGGCTTTCCTAACACATTTCTTCTTTTTCAGGTAGAATTGATCAACCTTTCTTGTCTTCAATTATGTAACTTGTACATATCTGTTCCTGCTGTTGGCTTTGGCATTTTGAAGGCAGTAGTCTTCATATATAAATATGAAGTGTATATAAATATATATGCACATATATACACATATATATGTATATATAAGTTCTAGTAAATAGAAAGAATCAATTGGTTTGAAAAAGAGGATGAAAATTAAGGTTTCATAATAACTCCCTGAAATTATCTTTTTTTTTCTTCTAACAAACTACTTTTCTCTCTTAAAAGTGGAACAGAAAAAAAAAATAGTTAATGAGGCACATGGATCTTAAGTTCCTATTAATTAAAGTTTTAATGAATATAGATATTGAAAATAAAGACTTTGACAAGATGCCTCTCTTGATATCACAATGAAGGTTAATATGTTAAAAAGTCTCTAAAGTAGAGACCATGTGGGATATATATCTCAAATTGTTTCATATATAATTGAGAATTCTGTGTTTCTTTCTCTTATACATGGCAATTCCAAAGTGATAAGTGGATTACTCCAGAGTTGAACAGTTCTAAGGAAAGAATTAGTCCAATAAGGAATAATATTCACAATGGGATATTTAGTCTTGGAAAAAGTCAGCACACTTCAAGCTTGGTAGTGGTTATGCATTGTGCTCAGAACTTTCTGGATATACTTAACCTTCTCTTAATGTCTGGGTTGCCATTTGCCTTCAAAATCAAATTATAAAAAATGTTTATTTCCAATATGAGAAAGCAGATTCTTTCAATGAATTATGTTGTTGTTAAACTGCATCTGTATCTTTCTGTTAGATTTAAAATTAAATAAAAATTATTTAAGATTTCTGATACTTCAGAAAAATGTCAATATGAAAGAAACTCTAAATTTAACATCTGTTGCCATCGCCAACCTAATTGATTATCTTAGGGAAGCAGGTTGTAAGGGAGTGACAAAGTATGATTTGAAAGGAGAAGTACATTATCAAGGTGTTAAATTAACTATGAAGTAATCTTAGAGCGTCTAAATGTTCTGAGTTCTTCTGCTAAATGCAAAAAGAAAGAATGCAATATGCTTAATACTTTTTCCTACATTCTCCCTTTGTCTTTGGAGGTCACCAAAATTATTTCTGGTTGCCAATTTTCTTCCTATTAGGTAGCACATCAGAGTAACTGCTTTGTTGAATTTCTTTGATGCTGGACATTTATGACATGCTGAAATTTCAGTGCTCAAGGCTGTTTCCTGCTCATTCTCTAATTATGTTTAAATAGGAGCTTGCTCTTATAAAATAGCAAATCTGGATTTTTAGAGCAGAACAGTTAAAACAGCACTGATGCAAATCCAAGAAATATGAGGTTAAACTTGAAGCCAGTTCAGCCAAGTATAACATTGCAACAACAAAAAAAGCAATTAATTCCTCCATATTTTCCAGGAGGCATATTTCAGGGCTTACACATTTTTTGCCTTCCTTAACTACTTCTTTCCTTTAACATGTGTGCAATTCATCACTGACCAGTATCCTTTCAAACAGACAAACTCAGCAATCTAAATGCAGACTTACTGTGCTTTGTTGTTCTTGTTCAGTGAAGTAAAACACAAAATTTGACATTTGCCATCTTTCTCTTTACAACCTATACTAAAACCAGGTTTTTAGTGATTCTCTATTCTGTTGCTTTCTTTGAATCTAACTATATGGTGCAAAATGACTGAAGGAAAGCTCCTATCATAGAAATAACAGAGACAGGAAAGAGACGGGAACTTTAGCCTGAAGTCTTTCCCTAAATTATGGCCTGCTTTTGAACAAGTCACTTAAACTTCTTTGATCCTTAGTTTTACTATGAGAACTTAGTTTTCAAAAGAGAACTTAGGTTAAATTGTTCCTTTTCCCCCTAATTGGCCAGCTATTCTATTATTATTATTATTAATTGCTACTACTACTACTATTACAGCTTTTTGTTTATTTTTTATTGAAGTGTAACTTTGTACAGTAAAAATGTCCAAATGTACAGCACAATGAATGTTTAATATGTATGGATCTGTGTAACTACCAATCAGATCAAAGCAGAGATCTTCAGCCCGCAGTGGGCTTCCCAGTTTTCCCACTGAATTCATATTCTTTATCTCTCTCTTAACTCCTGATACCATAGTTTATTTTCATCTCCTTTGAACTTTTGAAGATGGAATCATTCGGTATGGTTTTTTTTTTTTTTTTTGTCTGGCTTCTTTTATTCAACAATATGTCTGGGAAAATCATCCATACTCTGATGAGTAGAATAGTTTCTTCTTTTTCATTGTGGCTATTGTACCCCACTGTGTGCAAAAACCAACTGAGTTGTTTGCAGTTTTTTTGGCAATTATGTATAAAGTTGCTAGTAATATTTTTGTGTGTGTCTTTGTTAAAATAAATAATCACTTTTTAAAGGAAGGATATCTATAGTTAGAAACACAATTACTGAATTATAAGTTAATCATACGTTTAACTTCAGCAAATATTTCTTTGTATCTGTATCATTACCTTATACTTTTCTTTAAATTATTAAATTAAATTATTTATTTAGTTGTATAATGGTATACTGCTATGTTTCTAAAAAAATTAGGTATTTTTACTTAAAAATATATTTAATGTCTATAAAGTCATAGATTTAATGTGCTAATTATATATTTTTCTAATTTACATTAAGATAAATATAAAATTATTATAATACAAAATACCCATCTGTATAGAATTTTAAGTATTTTCATGTTAATCACATTTGTTCTAGGTGATCTATTCCTAGGTCACTTTTAATTTTATATAATTTTATATAGGATTAATTTTATATAATCCTATATAATCAATGTGTTTATTAAAATCAAAGTATAAATAGTTGTGATTTTGCAAATAAAAGTTTTTTAAACAAAAACATTTTCAAAATACTTATATAGAACACTATCATAAGTTAATATGAGTGAGTCAGTTTTTGGATATCTGTGATCACAATGTAACTCTCATGGCAGGTATTTAGTCTTGGATTAGCTAAAAGCTTTGGCAGTCATATATAACCCCAGGGCCACAGATGATTGTAGGAGAGGTGATCAAAGAGCTGAGATTCACAATATCTGTGTAAAGGATAAACCCTTGAAGTAAGAGAGGCTTGGTGACAGCACTTAACCTCTGGAAGCCAGGAAGCCACAATCAGCAAGATTAAGGGGCAACTAAGGAGGCTTGACCCACAGAGAGTTGAGGAGCTGTCATTCTTAGGAAAAAAAGTAGGTAATCAGTAAAGGTGATACTTAACATCTATACTAAAATTTAGAAGGAAGGAAGGAAGGAAGGAAGGAAGGAAGGAAGGAAGGAAGGAAGGAAGGAAGGAAGGAAGGAAGGAAGGGCGGGAGGGAGGGAGGGCGGGAGGGAGGGAGGGAGGGAGGAAGGAAGGGAGGGAGGAAAAAAAATCTGCCACCATTTCCTTTTACAAAGGGACCTATGGCTATTTACTCTGGTAATTATACACTATGGAAAAAAGAATACCCAGATATTTTGAGGGCTATTTGCCACAAAGGCTGATAACTTAGAGACTCAAAGCTTCTTTATAGCCCTCTATTGTAGTGGGAGCTAAAGGGTTGACAGTGCACCTGGTGGATAGAAGAACTCACTCACTTGCCATTTCCCCAACCCCGAGTACACAAATGAAACTGAAATTGATATGCTTGGATAATCCCGCATGGGGTCTCGCACTTTTGTGTAATTATTATCATACTGAGAAAGACCAAAGGGGAAGTTTTAGAACTAGTCCCTTCTCCCCAACCATAATAGTAAATCTAAAACCATATTATATTTTAGGGGATGGGAACTGCGAAGATTAGTGTCACCATTAAAGAACTAAAGTATGCAGAGGTGATGGTACTGATCGTATCTCTATTTAATTTGCCTGTCTGGATTCTGCAGACACTGGATGCATCTTATGAAGGTGGATGACTACAGGCACAAGCAAGTCGTGGTCCCAGTCATAACTGCTGTAGTAGGTGTGATGTCAGTGCCAGAGCATATTGATAAGAAACATGATAGGTGGACACTGATTTTGTTAAATTTGTTTTCAACTTCAATTACAAAAGAGGATCAGAAGCAGGTTGCATTCACACACACACACACACACACACACACACACACACACACACACACATGGTCTGAGTCTGAGGAGATCTGGACCTCCTGGATACCCCAGAGGCCATTACACTGAACCATCAAGTCAGCGAGTTTATTTGTATTGGACGGGACAAAAAGATGTGCCTGTGTGCAGGTTGCCTTGGTGAGACACGTGTTCCAGAGAGCAGGAGATTCACAAAGATTCAGGAAACTGTCCATTTAGAAACCAATGACATTTCTGAGGGTCTTGTTGGATCAGGGATGTTTCCTCCAAAGTAAAAGATGAACGACTGCATAATGCATGCCCCAACAGGAACAAACAAGAGAGACAGCTGTTAGGCTCTTCTTGGCTCTGAGGAAATTACATTCCACTTCTAGTCACACTGTTTCAGCCCATGAACCAGGTGACGTGGAAGCTCGCTAGGCTTGCGTGGATCTGGAGCAGGAAATTGCTCTGCAGTCGGTGCAGGGGCGTCTGCAAATAGCTCTGGCACTTGGGGCAGATGATCTTATAGGTCCTTTGGTTTGGGAAGTATCTGCAATAAGAATAGATGTTGCACCAAGTTCGTGGCAAGACCAAGTGGGAGAATCACAACAGCAGCCTTTACAGAGTGCTAAGGTGGCCTCCTAAAGGTATAGCTGAAGGACATTTAGAGGAGACACTCAGAAAAAATGGTATTCTATGCCTCAGAATGGAACATATGCACTAAGTCATAGATCTCTGTATGATTCTGTGTCCTCAAAAGGAAGAACGCATAGTAATGAAGAGGTGGAAGCTGGTGTGATCTGTTAGTCCTAAAGACATTTTGAGGGGTTTTGTGCTTCCCATCCCCACAACTCTGGGCTCTGTGTGGTTGTAGGTTCTGGTCCTCAAAAGTGGTGCATGCTTAATGGGGGATAGAATAAGGTTTCCCTTGAGCTACTAGTCATAGCTGTTGCCGTGACGCT
The DNA here is from genome assembly GCA_004027375.1 of Macroglossus sobrinus. Taxonomy (NCBI): domain Eukaryota; kingdom Metazoa; phylum Chordata; class Mammalia; order Chiroptera; family Pteropodidae; genus Macroglossus; species Macroglossus sobrinus. The sequence goes on from PVKZ01002283.1 coordinate 176,111, forward strand.
GGATTCCTTGTGTCCAGGAACCCGTCGGAGAGCAGTCAGGCCAGCATACTGGCAGTGGTAATTAACACTGAGCAGTAGCAGCAGGATGCAGAACTGCATTAATACAATGGGGTCGGGGAGGAATATATGTGTAACACAGGGTGACCCCTTGGGTGCCTCCATATTCCTGTCATCTTGTCACTGTGAACAAATCCATGCAAGAAAACCATCTAAAATCATATTGCATCCTACGACGAGATGGGAACAGCAGGTATCAGTGCCACCATAAAAGAGCTAAAGTATACAGAGGTGACGGTATCCCCCACCCCATTTAACATGTTGAAGCCCTCCTCCTCAGTCTGATAGAATTTGGAGATGGATCCAGCCTTTGGGAGGCAAATCAGCCATGAGTGTGGAGCCCTGTTGAATGGGATGAATGTCCTTATAAGAAGTGAAATGAGAGAGATGACCTCTTTCTGCCTTGTAACACAACAGCAAAAAGGCAGTCCTCTTTAAAAAAGAAAGAGGTGGCTCATTAGACCATGTTGGCACCCAGATCTTGGATGTCCAGTCTCCAGAACTGTGAAAAATAAATGTAACTATTTAAGCCACCCAGCCTATGGTATCTATGGTATCTTGTTATTGCAGCCCAAACACACTAAGACAGAAGTTCCAGCTCTCAAGGGCCAGAGCACTCAGGAGCACTAAGTCCTGCAGCAGTGAGGGATGGAGTGACGTTGCCATGAAATTTATTTCAGCTGCTGGACTCTAAAATCCATGACCACATCTGTGCCCAAATTACAATTTCCCCTTAAGTACTTCTGGCCATTAACTAAGCACAGTAGGGGTATGAATAAAGACACTTTCTGAGAGACATTGAATTTTTCTGACTGGGAATTTTGGCTCAAAGATTCTGTTAGTCTTGCCAAATCTCTTTTATAATTACATGGTTTTTGAAGATTTTCCTTTCTTCCTTTTTTCCCCATTCTTCTTCTAAAGAGCCAGATCTACATCGTGGTCTGATAATCCTCCCATTAGCTTCCAGCACCCTTTTTATTGGCTCTCACAGGCTTTTTTCTTAATAAATCTCTTGTGTGTCTAACCTCACCTTGGACTTAACATCTTGGAGGACACAGACTAATTTATATGTGTTTCCAAGCACATTCTCATTCATTACACATAATATTTTAGGAAACTTTGCATCCATCGTTACACAACAGTTTACCCTCTTTAATTTTTTGGATGTGCTTTTGTGTTTTAGACACAATAATAAAAATCCAAAAGTGGTTTCTAAAACAGTCAAAGAACAATGGAGAAAAGAGGGCAAAATGGGTATAAAATAAGAGATGAACAGTCCTCTTTTTTTTAACTCTGTCAGGCTAGAGTATAAGCAAGTTATTCCAATTTTAATAAGAAGAAATCTTATTCAAAATTTGTTTAGGAATGCAGCACTCCCTAGGTCAAATGATTTCCTTCTTTTAATCATAGCTAAAAGTGGCAAAATAATTTACTTTGTAGGATTCCTATAGTTTGCAGCACTATTCATGGTGGCCAGGACATGGAAAAGTTATTGTTCAGCTGCTGAACAGTATCCGCATGTAAGAATATACTATAATTCATGGACAGTGGAATTGTTTATAGTTTTGAGCTATTGTAAATAAAGCTGCAGTAAACATTTTTGTAGAGTTTTTATTTTGTCTGGATATACGCTCTTGTTTTCCCTGACTCAAGGAGTCACTTGTCTCAGTCATATGGTAGGATGTGTTCCAGTTTTGGGGAAACTGCTTAATGTTTTCCAAAGTGGTTGTGCCATTTTACTTTACCTTCAGCGGTGTAGGAGAAGTCCCACTGTCTCTGTCCTTCCTAGCCAACACTTGGTATGTTCTGGATTTTTAAAATTTTGACCATTTTAATAGATATATAATAGTATCTCACTCTAGTTTTACTTTGCATTTATTTGATGACCAATGGTTTTGATCATCTTTTCATGATCTCATTGGGTATTCATATTCTTCCTTCTTGAAGAGTCTGGTAAAATCTTTTACTGCATTGTATGTCTTCTTATTGAATTATGCATTCTGAATACAAGTTATTTCTTGTATATATGTTATGAATATCCTCTCCCGACCTACCCACATTGTGGCTTTCTACTTAATTTTCTTAGTGATGTGTTTTGAAGAGCAAAAGGTTTAATTTTGATGACATACTTTTTGTTCTTGTGTGGTTCTTGCTCTTTTTTACTCTAGAAGTATTTGCCTGCTCCAAAGTTGCAAAGATTTTTTTCTTGTGTTTTGTTTTATGTTTTATATTTAGGTCTATGATATACTTTGAGTTAATTGTTTTGTATGGTGTGATGTAAGAGTTGATGTTGTGTCTTAAGTTTTTTTTTTTTTCCCCCAATATATGTTCATCTGATTCAGTGACATTAGTGGAATATATTACTTTTTCCTCCTCTGAGTTGTCTTTGAGCCTTTGTCAAAATATCTATTAAAAAAAAAGAAAAATATATATATTTATTCCAGTAATCTATATTTAGGCTCTGCTTTTGCCGATATCCAACTGTCTTAATCGTATTAGCTTTATAGTAAGTCATGAAGTCAGGTACTGTAAGTTTAACAACAAATTTTTTAAAATTTGTTTTGGTAATTCCAAGTGCTTTCTAAATTTTACAATCATCTTATCGATTTCAAAAAAAAGTCTTGATGTAATTTTGATTGGTATTTGTTGAATTTATAAATAGATCACTTTGGAAAATTATCCTCATAATAACAGTGAGTCTTCTATCCACAAACTTAATATATGTTGTCATTTATTTACTCTTTCAACAATGTTCATGATTTTCAAAGATGTGATCTTAAATTTTTTTTGTGGTATTTAGTTCTAGGTATTTTACAGTCTTAATATTACCAAAAATAAGATTTTTAATTGTTTTCCAGCTGTTCTGTCTGTATATTTAAATGTAACTGATTTTTTTTGTATTCTTTATATCTTCTGACTTCGCTAAATTTTATACTAAGTTCCAGTTGCTGTATTGAGGAAGCTTTGGGTTTCCCTACATACACAAATCCATATATAAAGTGTACTTTTTCCTTTATTTGTATAATGTTTTTCCTTGCCTACAGCAAAATTTTGAATAAAATATGGTGAAATAACCACTTTGCCTCATTCCTGATTTCAAATAAACAATGCATTTTCAATTTATATGACCAATTTATATAATTTTAATAGATCCAGAAAAAATTAATGATCAGTACATTAGAAAGTACATATAGAAATATTTATAATAAATTGTTTTTAATGAGAAAAATATAAAAATGACTCAACTATAATTACTCAGATAATAAAAAATATAGTGTATATTCAGCAATTAAATTAAATCTGATATAGCTATATGAAGCAAATAGATAAACTGACAAAAGTAAGTATCAATGGGAATAAAAGGAGTTACAGAAGGCATGAATTCATTTATATAATGATCAAAACCTTGTGAAACTAAAATCATAATCTTAAGGGCTAGCAAAACCTTTTTTAAAGACATCAAGAGAATAATAGAAACAGAATTAAGGGCAGGGTATTCTTGAGAGGTATAAAGAGATAAATGATGAGAAAAGCATAAATTAGAATTTTAAGTATCAATAGTGTTTTGTTTGGTAAGTTCAAAGCTGGGTACATTTTTTAAAATATATAATTATTTGTGATGAACAATTTATTGAAAAGATAAAAAAAAACAGTTAACAGACTGGCAAGTAATCACAGGTGACTCCCATTTCTGATACCTAAAGGCTGTTTTGGTAGACTTTATACAACATGTGAGCTAATTGATACTTGGGCTTAAATCTAAAAATAGTTTTTCATAAAGTTTCTAATTCTTAATGTTATTAAATTATATGTAGTAAAGCTTTAATAATAAACTTATTTGGGTGTTTTCACAGCACTTATGTATGTAGATAAGCACTTAGGTGAAAAAATGTTCCTGACTGTAACACCTTCTGAGAATGCAGTACTGTATATAAATGATCATAGTTATGAGATAAATAAAAAAAATAACTGAAAATATAAAACAGGTAGCTGTTTTTCTCTCCAAGCTGAAAAAATGGGTGGGGGGGCTCATAAATCTTTGAAATTGACAAATAAAAAAATATGAAATTACACTAATCCCTATATATATGGAAGTTAGATGTGGCAATCTGAATCCTTTGACATAGGGTAATTATAGAATATATTTTAAGGCACAAAGTTTCTCACATCTTAAAGATTTGGATCTTGTGTGTACTTCTCTTGGCAGTTAGGATGCTGGAATTTGAAAATAAATGCTACAGACTAATTTCTTAAATTTGAGTTTGAAAAAAAAAAAATCATGGTTATTCCAGAACCTCTACATTCAATGGAACAAAATTCCCAACTGCCTTAGCTGATTAAACAAACAACAACAAAAAAGTGATCTATCTATAACTTGCTGGAAAGAAAATATAACAGGAAATGAAGACTAAGTCAGCTTAGTTGATTATTCAGTTGATTGCAAGGTGCTGAGTCCTCTGGGTACTCTACCTGGTCAGATCACTGTCTCCAAAGACTCAGACATACTAGGGGCCCAATACCTTCTATGAATCAAAACCACAGTTTTCACTGTTACTGCTCTATGGTTCCCACATACGTGCTTAGAAGATTTTCTACCTCTCAATGTATTCCTCATGTCTAAGCCAATACACACTACAATGTTAAGTATAAAGAGCCATTCAAGACCTTCAGTTTTAAAGCATACATTTTTCAAGAATATGTTCTTCAAGATTATTCAGGGAAACAGTGATTGCCAACTTCCAATGTCAAAGATAGGGTGTCTGGGTACATTCATTTGAATGTGAGATATTTATAATTTTTTATTATGTAACTGTTTTTTCCTCCTAGAAATTACTTTTCAACCTAATGAATTTGCAGAAAGTTATATTTCCTTGAAATAAGAAAAAAAATTATAAATCGTGTAATATTCACTGGGAACAGAAATGTGTAATCAACTAATCCAACAACCATACTCACCATACATAAGAGAAAGCTGACACCATGAAGAGTTTAATGATGTACAGAGGTCTCAAAAAACGTTGAGAGCAGAGCAAGAACTGGACCTTGGGACCTTTGGCTCAAACTGTTAGCATTATGCTTCTTATATAAAATCTTTTCATTTATGGTAAAAAAGAAAAAAATTATGGGAGAAATAGATGACATAGGAATACAGATATACCTGGTATCATCTTTTGCCTTCGGCTTTTTTTTCCTTTTAAACATAGTTTCTAAAATTGTTACTCTCTCATTTCTATTCATATAAAAATCAGTTATTCTATCCAATATGCCCTATTATAACTCAGTAAAAAAAAATCATAACTGTACAATTATTTCTAATGTCTTAGGAAATTTTATTTTTAAAACTTACTTTAAATGATAAAAAAGGAAAAGCATTTATGTTTCTGTCGTATCTAGTAGATTAGAAAATAGTTTTGTACTTTGGAAAATTAACAATATAAGTACACATACAGAGACAATACTTCAAAATTGGGTATTGTTTCACTGAAGCTTTGACAGCCCATTTCCTTAGTGTTTTCATGTGCAATAAGACCTTGTTGAAGGGACAATTGTTGGGGGGAAACATATTAGAAATGTTATTTGCCTTTCTAGAATTATCTCTTTAAAAAGTAGCATTGTGCCTTAAGCATGAGATTTTACATATTAAAATTTTTTACTCATTCTGCTCTCACAGAACAACTTAAAGCTTTGACAGGTTCTCAAATCACAATTACTGAATCAATTATTTGATTTAACAATAATTTTTTTTAAGAAAAAAAGACCAAATTTCACTTCAACAATGTTTGAAATAAAAAAATTAATGTTTTAAGCTTTTATTGTTTAAATACTTAGCAGTATTCAAATCTATATAGTGTCTCAATAGTTTTTAATGTTCTCACTGTGTCATGAGAAACCTAATAGAAAAGTTGAATACTGAAATTCATATTAGATCTATACGTTTTAGTACGGTAATAACATGATAATAATTTCTTATATTCATGTATTATCATATGTATTTTCTTATGTAAGCAATTCATGTAATTTCTCTTTCTCTGTAGCTTTCTCAAATTTATTAAAGAAATTCCTTTCCATTCTTCTTCCTTAGTCTTATGAATCTAAACTTACAATATTTGACATTATAGTTCTATATGTTTACTGCACTTACACTTTTAATTCCTGCATCCCCATCTACAAAGTGAATCGTCCAACATCTGTAAAAATGCTTTACTATTATTTTATGTCTTGGGTGAATATTTTCATTCTGATATCAGATAGGGTTTAAATAACCATTGAGTTTGGTGTTAGTAGAAGTGATTAGTGCTTTAACTCTATTTATACATTGCTTTTTTTATAGATAAAACAAAATATTGTTCTAATATTTTTTTCTCCTGTAAACTATATGTCCTATACTGGGCTGCCACTGACAATCACAATCTGAGAAAAAAAGCTTATTTGATAGGTGTTCCAGAGATAGGAATTAGAGACTGGGAAGAGTGAAAAAGAAATGAGGAAAGGACAATATTGTTCTGTCCAGTTCAATAAGGCAAGAAAAGAAAATAAAAGACATGTATGTCATTAATAGCAGTCCATATTTGCAGATGAAATAATTGTCAATGTACACATTCCCTAGAAATCTACAAAAAGCTTGTAGAACTGAATTCTGGAAGCTTGTCACAAGATAAACATACAAAAGCCAGTTGTAGCTAAACATCTAGACAACACAATTCAAAATGTAATATTATACATAATTGCTTCAAAATATGAAATATTTAGGAGAGAATTAAACAAGATGTTTATAGGACTTATGTGTTTAGAAAATATAAAACTTCAGTGGAAGAAATTAAAGACATAGTAAATAGAGGTGCATAACATCTTCATGGATTGGAAGACTTAAGATAGTAAAAATATGAATTCTCCTGAAACTGATATACGAGTTTAATAAGATGCCTATCAAATTCTTATCAATAGTTTTTGCAGATACGAACATGATTATTCAAAAATTCATATGAAAAAACAAAGAATATTTTAAACAATTTTGAAAAATAAAAAAAAGTAGGAGTAAAAAATCTACCTGATTTTAGTAATTATTATACAGCTGAGGTCATCAAAACTGTGTAATATTGGCAGATGGATAGAAGCATAGATCAGAGGAAGAGAATAGAAAACCCAGAAATAGACTCACATAAATAGTCCAACTGATGTTTAGCAAAAGTGCATTTTCTTACACCTTATAAAATGTGGACTCAAAATGTATCACAGACTTAAATCCAAAACATAAAACTTTAGCACTTTTAGATAAAAATAAATAAAAATAATTGAGATACAGGTCTGGGAAAAATGTTTTCAGGCTAGATACCAAAAGCAGAGAATTATAGAGTGTAAAGGCCAATTCCAAAAGGTTATATACTATATGACAGCATTAAGTTTTAAAAAACACATTATAAAAGTTATTGCATGCTTTTGGACCCTACAACAGCATATTTAGATAAAAAGAATAAATGTGTATTTCTGTCTGCTGCCTGAGTATATTATAAAATAGCCTAAGTCCTTGCAAGGTACCATTCTACCAATTACTAATAAAATAATAATTTCTGTTGTGTTATCTGAAGATTACCCCAAATTGGAGTTCAAATATTCATTTTCTAAAACTGGTTTATGTGTACTTTGGTCTTATCCTTAAAGAGCATGGGGTGTCAAGTGTCACTGATGTGGATTCTCAGGGTTTTTGAAAAAGATTTGATCACATGCTCAATTTCTTAAATCCTATTTGCACACCTTTAAAAACATCAAATTTTCCCTACCTCATTCTTCAGCCAGACTTATATTAAACAATTTTAACCAGTAACTACCTTAGTTTTCATTACAATATGTGGATGGAGAATGAAGAGTTACTTTTGTAAACTTTACCAAGGGCTCACTGTCTCCTCACACTAATATATTTAACAAATCATGAGTTTCCTTTTGGAAAAGAAGCTGTGTCTACCTAGAATGGTTCACAGAAAACTTGAATTAAAGTCACTGATCACCAAGTAGAGTCACATGTCAAATGTTTCAAGATTTCGTTCATCATTTCCCTATGGAAAATAACCCACAAATTATTCAATGCCTAAAGTTAATTTCTTTAGTCCATAATTTTACATATTTCTTATATTTCATAGGTTTCATTGTATAAATATATTCTTAAATTTTAATTAATCAACAATGTATGGATGAATATTCTTGTTTCAAACAGTCAAAGCAAAAAAAAGTACATAAAGCCAATTTGATTTTTCCCATTCCATTCTCCTTCACAATCCAATAGTTCTGAAATGTAACTATTTTTTAAATATATTGTTTGTCCTTCTGGAGCATTTTTTTAACATTAAATAAATGTTCAAGTTGTCAGTTTTGAAAACATTGTAACTCTCATTTCCAAGATGGCATTCAAAACTGTTAACTGATATAGCATGGACACCAACTAAAAAGGACAGAGACCATAAACAACCAGAACAGCTATAATAGGACATGTAAGCTGAACATAGGTCCCATGTATTACCATTTTGAACATTTTCAAATACTGTGGATAGCCAATCTTCGTGTACTGTGTATTTTTTATTGTTCTTTTTCTCCTAAGAATTTTCTAAAAGCTTTTGTGATTAAAATGTATTTGCCAATAATTTTATGTGTGTTGAAACTGAATTAATTTGTACATTGATCAACAGTGGTCTTCATTTTTGACTGAGCTAATTGTTTGATCAAAGCTACCATCTAGACGAAAAAGAGATCCTTGATTTTTTTTATTTCTTTCTCTCTTGATGTGGCTTTTTCAGCAGGTCTCATTTAAATACAATATTATTTTCTCATTGCTTCTGAGATGCTTGAGTTGTTCAATAAATTAGGTTCTCCTAACATCTTGTGGAAGGAAGAAAAAAGGAAAGGCAATGTAAGACTAGGCTAGACTTTATAGTCCTAACTTCTCTTGTACATGATCTCTCAAATTGACCAGAAGCCTAACATGACTTACAGTAAAAGGGTTTATTCTCTGTGATTAAATTTGCAGTGATAAAAAAAAAATCAGATATGTTTTGCAGAAGCAATCCTCAGACCCATTAAAATAGCCTTCAGGGCCTGGATTAAACTAGTCCTATAGCGCACTTTATTTAAATAAATAGCTTTCTTAATCAAATAATAGCTCCCCTAAAGAGCTCACTCATTGAATGAACCTTTTCCTCTTAGGATTCTCTTCACTGCACCCAGATGTAATTTCTTTGCAAACTGCCTCTGGCAATATTTTTTTCTTTTGTCTTAATGTACAGATTTGAAATTTTTATATCCATTTACCATAGTCTTCAGCAATTCTTCACTGAAGGGCTTTCCATTGAGAAATATTTTAACTTATGGGAATCAACTTCCCTCTCTACCTGACCTAATCTACCTAAGCCATCATTTTAAATAAGACAGTACCAAGGCATACATAGATCCAGTCAAAAGCATTGTGTTTTATTCCCTTAGCACAATGCCTGTGGCAGAGCTGGTGTTAATAATTAGTGATTATAACTAAAGAAACTAAATGTCTACTGGAAAACGCACTGCTAAAACAGAACTGTCAATCACTACTGATTCCACATAAGACTTAGGGACTTGTGGTTCTCTGGGATTTCTCTGTAAACGTGGAGTCACTCTGATGCTGTGATGTGAGCAGGAAAACTCTGCTTCTACCAATAGCTAGAAATGTGATGTTCCTGACTTGAGGGTGTCAGGGGCAATGAAAACAAAAAACAATACCAAGCTGCAAATTTTTTAGACATAATCAACCAAGACTTTGACACATCAAGAAGACCAGAGCCAAGGAACCAAAGAATCCTTGGACATTTGAATTGTAGTAGCAAAACCAGGGACTAATGAGTAAAAAGAACAATATCAGAGAAGATGTAGAAACTTAAATACTTTAGGGCATAGTCTTCAAATTTTATTGTTTCCAGTCAGACTGCACTCTTTCACTATACATCAACAGTGCAACCCTAAAAACAGTTATCAAATATTATAATTGTTACATGTTTTGCATATGTTCAGTTAAATTAACTTTCATTTTTATCAAGCCAAAACATCTTGAGATTATATACACCAAAGTCCCCACTTCAATTTCTATCCTTTTAGCCGAAGTAAAATGTAACTATCAGTTAGTATGGGTGTTGGACATAATTATGTACAAGTCTACTACAGCAGAAAAAGGCCAGATTTTCCCTGCTAATAATTCTCATTATTCTGTTCTGAATCCTGTCCAAATCTCTAAGGATAACTTTAAGAAGAGTCTAAAGTGGACATCACATTTCTTTTTAATAGAAAGATGATTTCTCTAACCAAAGCTTACTCTTCTCCTTGTCACTAGGACTTTAATCTTTTTGCAAGGGCTGGTGAAGGAGATATTTATAACATCCTATTTCCTGAGTTTCTACATTCAGCTTTTCCATGATAGAAGAAATGGCAAGCATACTGTACTTTATGCAACTGCCAGTGGAGCCCTATTTAACTCACCATATCAGTTTGCATTAATTAATTCAAGAAGTAGAAGAACTGGAGACTTGGCAGTCCAGCATTTCTGAAGCTTGAAATTCCTTAGTCAGTAAATGCATATCTCAACTTGGTATATTAGGTTATCAAAAAAAGTTTTAAAAACCTAGGGACTGAGAGTAAGCAGAATCTACACCTTGCTAGATTTATATTTGCACACTAATGTATTCACAGGTGAATTTCGTCCACACGTTGCTATAGATAATATTCTCTAGACAGGCTATTATTATTAGCATTTGCCTGAAACCATGGTAGATGATTTGTTTAGTTTTGACATAGTTGGATTATTTGGATCTCACAATCCTGCATTTCATATGCAGTACTGCATCTTCTTAAAGCAAACCTGGTAAAGACAGATTTAATACGGATTTGCACCTAGCAGTCTGTCAGCATTCTTGAATTTTTTATTTTCAGAACTAACAATAGTAATTTCCAAAGTCCCACAAAGTCCCAAGTTTATGCCAGTAGCTGAGCTGAAATCACATTTAAGAATGACCCATACCATTTTAGGCCAACATCTAAATGAGAGAAAGAAAAAGCAAAAACCTGGGACTCTAGATCACAAAATTTTCCAGTGAGTGATTATATATCCTTATATCGCCTTCGAATAATAAACACATGGCTGTTCTAATTGGTTTTAGAAAAATGTTTATGGGACACTGAGGTTTTAAACATGAATAGTTTCAAAACATTTACAGTGAATGCTCCTGGAGAGAGTATTTCCCTACTGAAATTAGGTACTGCTGTTTAAAATAGTGGCTAGGAATGAACTGCTCTAAAGTCAATTAGGGGAACAAATATAATTATTTGGTTTCAGTTTCAGCTGGACTTCATGCATAAAAACACTGACTTATAACCAAACTCAAATCAAAAACATCGATTCTTGCTTTAAAACCTCTTGAAAGACCTGCTCTGTGGTTGTAGTTACCAGTCTCAATTATCAATAAAACACACTAGCACCAGAAGGGTTCCCATGAAGGCCAGATAACTTAGCCTCCACTACCAATCCGGTACTTCTGACTCTATCACAATTATACTTCAGGGCATGAATTTCTGAGTCCTAATACAGGGGGAATTGGCACAGTGCCTGGCATAAGTATTCTTAGGAGCCATGAATAACCAACTAACGGACTATACAAACACAAACTACATAAATATATACCAATAAATTTAGATTAAGGATATCTCCAACTCATCATCCCTTAACTTGAAATAAGGAGGGAAAAAATCTCAAGGCCGCTCTGACAACAGATAATAAAGGGAATTTGAAGTAGGAGACAGTTGTTCTTAAATAACTTCAGGTAAAATACTATATTTTGAAAAATTTGCAAATAAATGCAACCACCTCATTGCTATTTGAGTGGAGTCCATTTGAGGAGACCCCTGATATTTCTGTTTCATTAATTTCACAGTAAATCTATTTCTCCTGCTGTATTTTATACAGGAATTACACAGTAGGGGTAAAAGAAAGAGAGAGAAATAAGGATCATATACTCGAGGAACAGTGGTAAAATTAAGTGAGAGAGAATAAATATCAAGGCTTATTAGAGTACAAAGAGCTCTCCACTAGGAATAATAATAATAACCATAATAGTAATAACTAAAACTTTCAGGTCACTTATTGTATGCCAGTGTGTTTTCTATCCCAGAGAAAAAGCTAAAACTCTAATTAGGACATGTTGAAGACATCAAATTCCTGATTCATAATTGAGAGTACTTTTCACTCTAGGAATCTGAACTCTTGGAGTGAACACCCCTCCCTCCGTGTTGTAGTTCATAATAAGGCTTGAGACTGGGTTTTTAAAGGCCATGCCACTCATGCAGAAACCATCCAATGCATCACAGGACAGAGATCACAAGGAGTAGAACTTTGTGTAGAAACATTTCCAAGGAACCAAGTGCAGGTAACTAAGTAAGATTTAAGTTCAAGTTTTACATAGTATTGAGTATCTACTATGTATTAAGTGTGTTTGCAAATATTACCTTTATATTTCTCAAACAATAACTAAATCTCCATTCATAGTATTATATTTATAAAGATCTAACATTAAAACCAAATGGAGTAAACCTTCCAGGCAAGCTACAATATTTTGAAAATTTTCAGCAATTCCAATTTATCACTATGAATTTAAAATCAGAAAGCTTTGAAAAGCAGAAAGTCATACATAGAATTTGCTTTTGGCCTTTCTTGTAATCTAGTTCAGAGATTGCCAAACTTTATGTAAAGGGCCAAATCATAAATATTTTAGCATTTGCATGCCAGATAGTCTCTGTTGCAACTACTCAAGTAAGGAAATAGGCCTGGCAATGTTCGAATAAAACTTTATTTACAAAACAAGCAGATGACAGACAGTTTGGCACTATAAAGTTTGTTAATCTGTGTAGCTCACTAGATCTGAAATTTTTTAAATATAATTTTTTAAAACAGTATTTATATTTTATGGGTAATGTAAGTTGTTTTTCAAGAGAAATTTTTACTTTCACGATATTTTCCTCAGCAGTGATCTGAGAACCTACTATTAGCCTATGTCACAGGGTCTATGAGTTGTAATCCTTTGTATATGGTTAAATTCTCAAAAAAATTTTTTTTAATTTAATTGACCCTTAGGAGAGATTTAGTATTATAGAAAACCACTCAGATACTTAACAATTATATCCATAAAGTTTTTGGGATAAGGAAACAAATAGAACCATTGGTTTAAGCAATCTCTCTTCTTCAAAGACAGTGCACATACTCATTTCTATTCTACATGAAAAAATGCCTTGTTTAAAGGGTTTTATTGTTTAAATCAAAAACAGACCTCAGGATAAAAAGTCTTTGGTATTTTATTTGTTAATGCTTTGCATAAATTCAGTTGAGTAAAGCATGTATCCCCTGTACTGGTTTATTTCTCTATTTTTTATTTGTTTGTTTTGTTTAGTTTGTTATTCAATAATGAGATCAGAGTGAGGATTTGGCTGTGCTATCTGATCAACTTATAAAACAGTGAAGTAATGATAAAGTTTGTGACTTTCTATTGCTGTTAAATAAATTTATGCAAAATACACATCCTTCTAAAGCCTAGACTTATTAAAGAGAAAAAAAAATAATTAAAGTCTATAGGACCCTAAATAGTCTAGAACATGAAATAAAATAAAAAATTTGAGGAAAAAAATTTACTTTAATTAATGTAGAAAAAAATGTTCTCCACTTTTGATTTCGATATTCAAAACCACTGGCACAGAATTAAAACAACAACAATAATAACAATAATAATTATAATGGTATTCATCCTTCTATTTAGATAGTTTTTACTTTGCAGATATTTACTTGAGAGTAAACTGTAAATGCTAAATAGCAGATAAGGGCAAAGCCCAAAGCCCATTTAACTACATCAATGATATTTTTATAGTTAAAGAACTGTTGATTAGCAATTGGATGCACATGAAATTGCTGCATAGCTCATAAATTTAGCAGGTGATTTTAAAATAAAATAAACACTTTTTGATCATGCATATTTTGATGTTTTCTTATCAAAGTAATGCTGGGATAATGAATTACTCTTGAGAGTAGTAGCATTCACATATGTTTTAGTTAAATGTTTTATACCCGTATCACCTGTGAGGAAAATAGTTTAAAATATTTACCTGCCAAATAACTAATGCATATCTTTCACAAGCATAACAAAGTGCTAGATTTGAGGGAAAGGCTATCCAAATGCTATTTCTCTTGAATTAAAGTGGTTTCATTTTTGTTTTTTGTTGGTTTTTAAAAATAAATGTGTTTATTTCACTATTATATCAATTTTGGACAACATGCTAGATGCAATTTCTATGTTCATAAAGCCACTTGTGGGTAATTTTATAGTGTAACATCTTATTGGGCAAATACTGCAGCCTTATGTTGTCTCTGTCATGATAAAAATGTAAAGGTAGGCAATGGTATCTATAGTTAATTAAAACTGCAAACCCCTAGGGAAAGATAGTGGTGGTTGGCATGTATTAAAATTTGTGAGGGTTACTCCAAAAATCCTCTTCTCGAACTTCACACTATACTCCAAGTGAGATTTTGATTGGTTTTTAGTCTTTTTCTTGTTGATATTGTTGTCATTGCACTATTAAAGATGTCACCTCCCAAAGTGCATCATTATGCATCCAGAAATGATGTTACAAAAGTGCTGACTTTTTAAGTAGAGCATCCAAGGTATAGCATTCTCCAAAATACAATTGCATAAGACATGGTAAAAAGTTAATGATAAAATAATCTCCCAGCTACCAAAGGGAAGTTCTCCTTTCCCAGATATTCCGGTATGTGTACTCTGGCATAAGGACAGTTGTATGCTCAATGCATGAGAAAGGGAGGAGTGAAATATGTGAGGAAAAACACTCTTAATATTTACATGCTCTGTAATCACTGAAAAACAGAACTTAAAACTTCACTACACCTCATTATGTTTTACTAGGTTTTACTCTGAAACATAAAAGGTATAATCCACATTAGAAAACTTTCCACATAATACCCAAGTCATGTTAATGTTCCAGAGTTTGGTAAAATATGTACAGTTCTCTAGGCTCCCCTAAATCATAAATAAGGAGACTCCATATTACCCATAGTTTAACATTCCGAAACAAAAAGTCCTCAGGCTATTGAGAATTTGGAGGAGAAAACTGATTTATTATGATCTCTCCCGCAACAGAACAAGTTGCAATGTCAACAATCAACAACCACCAACCCTGGAACCACTGTACCACCACCAAAGAACCATCACAAGAGAAATCAAACTCATTTAGCAGAACTCGGACACATCATGTGAGAGTAGCTATCGCAAAACATCAAAATTTCCCCCAACCCCTTTCAACCAAGTGTAAGAATCAAGGTGATATATTGTCAGTAAGGTTTATATTTTAATTTTTCATTAATTAATTTAATTCAAGGTTCTCAGCTAGAGCCACTAAATTAATAATAAAGGCCTTCAGACGAGATGAGGTCTGGAAGATCAAAAGGTGTCAACAGCCTTAATAAGTTACAGACCTCAACCTCAGTCACTTAATACATGGCTGTACTAAAAATACTAATGCAATAATACTTAAATTTACTATTTCATCTACTATTAGCTTGTAGATGAAACTGATGAAAATGGAAATCCGATAAAACTTCTACTGCAAACAGTAAAAGCAATATGAGATAATATGAGAAAGCTGCTAAAAGAAGCCTCATACAGCAACACTCAAACTTCAGAATTTTATAGGTTTCGTAGTACATTTAGGATGAATAAATTTAAAGTGTATAGGGAATAGGGGACATGAATAGATTGGAGCAATAGAAAGGAACACAAACAAAGATGCTATAAAGAATATTTATGAAGGTTTTTGCAGAGAATGCATTGCACTGTAATGCCTTATAGACACATTTCCAAATGTAAAAGTCAAACTAACAAACAAACAAAATACTAATGGATAACATTAAGTAGCAGGTCATACTGAATTCTCATTAACTGCATAAATAAATGTTTTCTAATAGTTTCCACGTCTGCAGTGCTTTTGATCTGTCTTTATTATTTTAACCTCGAAAACACAAAGTAAAACAATAACAAGAAAAGGATGAAAAATAACCTTAAGATATGCATTTTTTTAAATAATGGCATCTTTTTGGTATTCTCAAATGTAGTGACCTCACTTCAGATTGTACTTATTACTACGATAAGCAATTATTATTTCAATGATACTGCCATGCATGGAATGGGGTTATATGAGAACTATAATGCTAAATTACTATTAAAGTCTTGTCGTACTTTGTTTATTCTTATTATGTCGTTTTATGTGTTTTTAAAAAAGCAAATGATTCCTTAATGAATAAAACATGAGTAGCAAGGACTCATTTTTGGTTTTGATTTTATTATAAATCTGTAATAAGCAAGGTTGACTAGAGTTTAAATTTCTCTTTTACCTACTGGAGAAGGTGCTTATGAGCAGAAACAGTGAGAAAGCAAAGAAATTAATGGAAGCAAATATCTTGATGATGATGACTAGTCAAAAGGACCACCTAGGAATACTTTACATACACACACACACACACACACACACACATCTACTCAAGCTGAAGTTACACTTTTGGAAATTTTTCATGAAACTTCTCTTAAAATATTTTAATTCACTTTTAAATTGAGAATTTTACAGCATAGCTACTTATTACATTTCTAATTAAAATCTCATTATGTTATTTGTATAACCATGACCTAAATTTCAGTGTTCTTTTTAAAATTTTAATGAAGAACATACTTTTAGTGTCTGTCTCAGAATGGTTTCTGATTTCATTCAATATCGACTCAGAATATTTTTGGAAACAACAAGCACCATTCACAGATTTCATTACTTGTAGAGCTGAAATTCAAACCCAAGTATTATAGAGTCAGAGTGATGTTTGACCAGAACAATGAAAAGTAAGGAGTGTGTTGATGTACTCCGATGTATCTGACATGTGTGAAAATAAACATATTTTACTTCAGTGGGCTTCAGAGACAGCTGTATGTCTACCAAGACAAACACATTTTCACTTATGTTTAGGAGATACATACTGACCAGTGGCCAGGAAAGCACCAACTAATAATACAGAATAAAGTGGAGACTGCTGATTATAATCCAGAAGCTCATGGATGTCTTAGTCTGTTTATTCTGCTATTTAAAAAAAAAATCATAAACTAGTGGCTTATAAACAACAAATGTTTATTTCTCACAGTTCTAGAGATTGCAATGCCCAAGATCAAGGCACAGGCAGATCCGATGTGGGAGAGCCCATTTGCTGGTGCATAGGCAGTACCTTCTCCCTGTGTACTCACACGGTGGAAGGGCAAAGGGACATTCTAGAGCCTCACTGATAAAGTCTTTATCTTATTTATGAGATCTCTGCCATCATGAACTAATCACCTCACAAATGCCCACCTTCTAACGTCATCACATTAGACATAAGATTTCAACATATAAATTTTAAGGGGACACAAATATTCAGTCCATAGCAACAGGCACACTAGAATAGTTTAACTGGAGGATGGAGGATGAGGATTGAGTCTTTGAGTGGATATGTAAACAATTTTAGATTTATGAGATCAGAGATACTATTTGAAGAAAGCTTGCATGTTATGGCGGTGACTGAGTTAAACAGAAATGCAAGAAATCATGTGCTTAATCCAACAGTGTCTTGGCAATATTGAACATTAGATTCTGGAGCTATGAAACTGAAACCCTTCTGAATTAGTTTAGACTCAATTTGGCAGAAGGCCTGAATCTAGCTTTACATGGTAGTCTTGCTATATTCAGAGGAAAAAAAAAGATAAAAAGGATAACTAGATCCAGTAAGTTCAGTAAACAATAGCTGAAGGAACTAAATAAGCACAGTAATTAGTAGATTCATTACCTAATGCAGCTCAATTTTTATTTTTCTTTATGAAATAGCATTATAGTGTGTAGAAAATACTGCTTCTCCATATAATTATTTGTAAATGCTTATGGATTTTGGAGTCAAAATATACCACATTTGGCTCTGCTGCTCTGACTCATTTTGGTATTGACCCTAAACGATGTATAAACAGTGCCAGTTTCTAAAATCATTAACTCTTTCACTAAGTACTTATAAGTTATTAGTTTTCATAAAGCTCAAAATATCTTCTGCAGTTACTTAGGTCACGTAGAGCCTATAGCAAGCCTCAGAATTACAGAAGACATCCTTATGGTTTTATTCTTCTTATAAGAAATAACTCCTGATAAACTACTGAACCCTGCTGGAAATGGAACATCATGTGACTATGAGAGCCAAGCTACCATCATGGTTGTTATTTCTTCCACTGACCCATTGATTGACTGTAACCAATAAGATTCCATCTTTAACTGAGAGTGAATATGAGGAATGGGCCTGAGCAGGTACTGCAGTCATGTTTTGCACTTCAGAGAGTTCATGCCTACTCCTGCCATGGTGTCGATGTTCTCTCCATCCACCTTTATGATCTCATGGAGAGTTTCTTATTACCATTTGAACAAAGATTAAAAAATGGTAGAAGTCTTGGTAATAAATGGCAACACATGTATGGCCAACACTAGCTTACCATCTAGCTAATTCATTACGGCAGCATCCAGAAATATCCAAGATGGAAAATAGAGATGTTAAAACTTCTCTGGGGCTATATATCAAGAAGTATATCTCGTTTTCACTTTAGAAAATTGGCTTGTTATAATCTATAACAATTCACAGAGAGAGATTGATTAAAAATTAGTTGAGGGCTTTATAGGAGCAAGAATGAATTACTGATAATAAGAATGGGCCCAGAGTATGGGCATATGTATACTTTGTGAATGTTCACAATTCACTATAATCACCACAGAAACTCTTATCAAATGCAATAGTTTAAACTGTTTTGGGTTTTGGGGATGTGAGTCAGCAAACCCAATGCTACCCAGAAGAATTCATAGCAAAAAGCCCCATGATGGGGGCAGAGAGAGATGTGCTATGTTCAACAATAGTCCTCTCCTTAGAAGGCTGGACAGACTCTTCTGCTGCTGAAGTGCAAAACGGATGTAAAGTATCATCGGTAGCAAACCAGCTTCACTCTCTAGTGTAATTCTAAAGATGTATAATGGAGATGACAGTAACCCCCACTGAATAAGATAACGGGAGTGGTACCTGACACAGGGTATCTATATTACCTTTTATGATCATTATGACTAGAGGTGCACATGTGTTATATAAGACTTCTTCAAGCATGGAAGAGTAGTAATTTACCCATGACAGAATACATACTTAAGTTCATTTTACTTGAAATGTCACTCATGTCTTTGCTAGCACCACTATCTGTGGGCTTAGGGAAAATAACAACAACAACAAAAACAACAACACTGCATTGCTAGGGTGAAACAGAGTCCATGCGATAATTCAGAGATGAGTGGATTGTGTTAATGAACCCACTTAGCACTTCTCGACACTTCCACATTGAGTGAGAAAAGCGGACAGATGACCTAAGCATGCATTTAGGTGGGACTTCAAAAGTCACATATTTTTGAGGGGAATATAGATTTTGATTATAAAGTGAGTTAAAAAATCTCTTGACCAACCTGAGTGATGGCTGGGGAAAGGGAATGTGAAATGGGGAGTAGAGCGGAAATGTTATAAAGTAAATTTTGGTTTATTGACTAGTTATAGAATGAGGAATGTAGTCTGCAACTGATTTCCATTTTTTTTCTTTCTTTATTTCCCAACATTAACTGTGAAAAGAACTGATGGTGTTAATCTTTAAATTTTTATCATAGTTTGCTACATACAGAGGAAGAGTTCCTGGACATGGATATAGATATTGATGGGAGCCTTTTGTGTCCTCCTTTGGGGAGAATGTAAATCCAGGTTCCATTACCCATGAGTTAGGACAGAGCATGATTTTGGAACTATAAGAGGAAGAATCATGTATATGAGCATATAGAGTTTAAAATAGTAAAGTGCTACATTCATTTGTATTGATTTTTCCTTACTAGAATCTCAACTATTTTATTTTCAAAATTTCCAAATTGTGTAAATTTAGACAAAGAGAAAACTCTGCCTTCTACCCAGCTACTATTATTTGGTGCACTTGACTGTGGCCTTGTCACAGTCTACCAGAGGCTCCCACCTGGCTTTGAACCCTGTGTTAGTGACAAAGTCTTAGAACATTTTGCAGAGATGATATTCAGCTGGGATGTCAATGTACCACCTAATGGCACGCATCCAATGATAGAATCCCCTTCAGACTGTTCTATGGTATAAAGATGGGTGTATTTTTTGGCTGTCTAGTTTACCTTGGTTTCTTTTTGTTATTAAATGTATTGCATGACACTGATTAATAAAATTGTGTAGGTTTCCAGGGTACATCATATGTATATTGCATTGTGTTCACCACCCAAAGTCAATCTCCTGTCTCCATATATTTGACCCCCTGTACTCTTACCTACTCCCCTTTTGTCCTTCTTTCCCTCTGTTATCCAGTAAACTGTTTTCTGTGTCAATGAGTTTTTATTTGTTTGTCCTATTTGTTGTTTTCAGTTTTATATCACACATATGAGTGAAATCATATGGTGCTCAATTATTCTGTCTGACATTTTTGCTTAGCATGATTATCTCAGTATCCACCCATGTTGTCTTTGATTTCCTTCCATATTCTGACTCTGATTCTCCAGAATTCTTCTGATGATTCTTTGAGTTATTTAATATCATTGCGTTTAGTTTACTTGCTATTTAAATTAACGAAAATTGATTTTGCTTGTTATTAGCCTTCATTAATAAGGATATGACATGGAATATAATCTATGAAGATTCTGACACCTCGCACCTGGCAGTATATCATTTATACCATAAATTATAATTCTTATTTCATTTTTTTATTATTGACAATGGAAATAGTATATAGCTCTGTTGATAATAACACGTTGATTAAGGTAACACCAGTTACTCTAACCAAAAAAAAAAGCACAAAAATAGATAATGATCACTATATGATGTTATTTTTAACTCATATATACAATCCAAAATGGGTATTTTGATCTATAGTTCTCTAACTGGTGATTGAGCAACCCCAAATTCTTGCAGCTCATAGCTCTACCAACTTCAACAGTTTTAAGGGTGCTGAGCTTGTCTATATAAGCTGGTGAAATTAAAAAGAACATGAAGTATCTCTTACTGAAATTTCAAAGGGCCGGGCCTGGGTGTAATGCATGTCATTTTTTTTCACATTACATTTGCTGACCTCAATGACATGATCAAACCTTAATGAAAGGAAAGCTGGAAAATACTGGCTACCTGTTTGCCTAAAAGGAGGAAAAGTGAATTTGGCAAAGAGCTAACATCTCTCTGCTACAGATAATAATCATCCTTTTTATATCCTCTAGAAGGCAGTAATATGCTAACTACTTTATACACATAATCTAACTCATTAAATCATCACAACAATAATGAGTAGATATTATTTGCCCACTTTATACATAATGCAATTTGGGTTTAGAGAATTTAATTTGTCTAAGATTGTATAGCTTTGCATCAGAAGAACAGAAAAACATACACAGATGGTTCTGCCTGAAAAATCGATGCTTGTTACGCTATGATACACTAACTTTTTGTTTTCATCAAAGCTATTACATTTATCATATTAAACTGATTTTAAAACAAAACCATGGTTGAATCAGTATTATTATTGAAACAAACCCTTTTATCAGTAGTCACATGGCCCAAAACTCAAATAATATGTTCCTTACTAAACTTTATAGAAAATAATGATTTGGATCAGAAACAAGCCAGAATGCTTGTACAGATGCGAATTTCCTTTGTTATCTTATTCACAACCTTTGAGTTATTCCTTAATAGAAATTACTCAATGTTTACCTCTTAATCATCTTAAATTTAGTTTTAAGGTTAAAGAATAATTATTGACTAGTTCATATTTCATACATGGCAAATTGAGAAAAGAACATAAGGAAAATCCTGATGGTTGAAGTTATGATATTTATGAAGTAAAAATATAAGTAGAAAAATATAACAGATTCTTTTTTCTAATCTGCCACTAAAATTCTACATAAATGCTTGTGAAATCTGTTTTTCTTAACAAATCATTTAATAGTGTATTCAAGCCAATTCCTTAGTGTATAGATTCTAAGATTATTTTTGCCCTTTATTGACTGATTATAACTTTTATTTTCCTATTGTTTTGATGAGAAAAGATTAGCACACCTTTCATATCCATGGCAGAAAAATATAGTGAAATGAAAAAGAAGAAAAATATAATTCTTTTTCATAAAATATATTGCTCATTTTGTGAAAGGAAGGAAAGTCTGTAGAGATGCAGCCCAGTGAGGACACCTTAAATGGGTTTTTATTCGGAAACAAGGGCTGTTCAAAGAACACATTTTCTGAATGGCAATTGACACTTCTATAGAATAAATGTAAACTGTCTCTCTATGAGACAGGAATATCTGATAAAGAAATGTCTTATTATCCATGAAGTTGTAAATTTAATATAAACTCACAGTCTTCAATTTGAATAATAGATTTTCTGTAGGCTTCTTCAAACAATAGCTCAGAAAGTAATGGAGTCCTCCTAAATAAAGATATTATAAAAATCATTTTAAGAAAAGAGAACAATTTTTGAGGAGTGAAATTTTACATTCAGCTTTCTCTCTATGCATGATTATTTTGTGAGCTTTAGGATCTTGCAAGTTGAAGGAAATTCATATGCAAATATCATAGTTCTTTGCAGCCAGACTTTAAAAAATATGAAATATATGGCTTTTCCATTCAGTCAGAATTGTCATAAGTTCTTTATTTCTCATGCAATTAATAAAGAAAATTATAGATTTTCATTTTATTTACTATCTTCAAATCATGTTCAAACTTCTACACTATCTTTGTTATAGGGCTATCCATGGTCTTCAGAGAAAGAACTACTCAGAAGTAGAAAAGAGAAACTAGAGATATCCAAAAACTCACATTTTTTTATTCCAACTTTTTTCTGCTATAAATTATTTTTATTTTAGAGCCAAAATATTCACCTCGATGAATAGAATTTCTTGGTTAATTTGAAGACCTTTATGTGGTAATTCTCTGTTTTTTTTTCTTTTGTTTTACAGAAAGACAATATACAAGAAATATAATTTAGATGCCCTTTCCCTGGCATGAGTCTACTATCAACACACACACACACACACACACACACACACACACACACATGCAGGCAAGCAAGCTCACACAAGGCACCCCCACACACATACACACAAGTAAGCATGTGCAAGGCAAACATGCACACATATGCATCCATAGGATATGATCTCAGGTATGGGGGGAAATGACATTTCTATGACTAAGATCTATGAAAATACTTCATCCCTTCATCCGTAATGCATCTTGTTACCACTTTGCTCTGCTTTCTGAGTATAGATAAAAATCCAAATTGTATGTTTATATGTAATTGTAAACTAGGATAAAAAGGAAAATACCTCAACATTTGATCATCACACTGTGGGTTCTGGCTCTCTGTAATAGCTCCAATTTTCTCCAAAGTAACTGCAGAATTCGAAATGGTAATAATTCAAATAGATATTATAAACCCAGAGGCAGAGACTGAGTTTTCACTACTCTTTGCTTTATTTGAGGGCTTAGCTAACTGTTTGAACAATGGTCAAACCAATTTAAAAGCAAGACTTTCCTTAAAGCAGAACCTTATAATGAAAAATACTCATTCCATGAAGGCCACTTTGTATCTGGCACACGCTCGTTGTTCTTTTTCTGACTAGATATTGACAGAAAATTTGAATGAGAAATGATGTCTAAGACTTCATTAGTCAGTAACAAATGAGCTTTTACAAAATGTCAATATATCATTAACACCTTAACAAAAATTAGTTTATTGGATTTATCAAGTTACCCACTAATTTCCGCTTTCAAAACTCCCAAGAGTTCAATAATTAGGTAATTTATGTTGCTTAGAAAATGTAAAGCTCAAGGGTGAGAGGCTCTTTGTAGGTCATTTTGATTATTGTAACTCTTTTGCCTACAGAGTCAGTTCCACATTGTACAGTTGATTCCTTTTAAGGATGATCCACTATACTCAGGATGATGACTGGTCCTCAGTCTCCACAATCCCAGAGAAATTAATCCCAAGAGACAATGCAAAAAAATAAAAAATAAAAAAAAAAGGCTAGGGTGGTACCTATACCCTAGGGTTCACCGAACATAAACTCAAGAATTGTTTTATACAAAACTGTTAACCTCCTTATGTAATACCATATTTGTGGTGAACCTCCCACCCTGCCTCTTCCAGTAGGAGGTGAATCTGGCAGGATGTTTGGTCATAGGTACACTGATCTTTCTGCTCTTGTAGTCTCTTTTCTTTTAATACAGCAATAACAGGATGGAGGAAAGGTAGCTACATCATTATCAAGATTGCTTTATATGTTCCCAGTAAGCAGAGTATGATCTATATACTTTTTACAGATTGGTGAGAGAAGGTCTTTTTATGCATGCAATTAAAAAGCCTTCAAATCCTTAGATCTATTGTATATAGCTCATTATTCAGGATCCAGTCATGTAATAAAAAGAAAATCACTCTGAAAGAGACAGTGGAGATGACATTACAAAGAACTTCTAAAAATATTTGTGTACAAATCTTTAGATATGTTTTTATTTCTCTTGGCTAAATACTAAGAGTGGTTTGGCTGAGTCATAGAGTAGATATATGATCAAATAAACTAACTTAGACATTATTTTTTAACATTTTTCTACTGCATTAAGTAATCTTTTACAGCACATTATCATTGGCTTTTGGGCATTAAATTTTGTGGTTATTCCATAATTTATTAAACTATTCCTCAAGGCCTGGATATTTAGGTTATTGCCATATTTTAACCTACTAAAATATATAAGTAAATAATATTTTCACTCCCAAGGCTTTATCTCTCTGATTACTTCTTTAAAATATACTACTATAAGTGAAATTATTGAAATGATTGGATCAATGGAGTTATACTTTTAAAAGTTTTTAGGGCCATTTTAGGTACACAACAAAATTGAGAGATTTCCCATCTATCCTCTACTCCACACGTGCAAGCTTTCTCACTGTTAACATCACTCACCAGAACAGTATGTTTTTCACCAAGACTCTCCTACATTGGTACATCATAATCATTCAACTTTCATAGTTTACCTTAATTTTTTAAGTCTCCTCTTATATAGTGTCAAAATAATTTTCTGAAAGTTATAAAAAAGTGTAAAAAAAATCTGAACTAAATTTTTACCAAAAAAAAAAAAAATTTCTACATTTGATAGGTTTTCAGAATTAAAAGAACTACGGATTTCCTCTAATCTAATCCTTTATCGAGTCCTTGAATGTCCTCTGTAACATAGCTAAGAAGTGCTTTTCCAGGCTATGCTTGGATAAGGAAATATATGGCTTTTGTTTATTGCTGGACCACATTAATTATTAAAAAGAGTTTCCTTCCATTGAGCATTGATCTGCCTCACTTCAGCAACTCCCACATTTTAGCAAGTTTCAGATATATAGAAACCATAGTCCTGCTGAGGTTCTGGGCCACATCTATACACTTTGTGCAGAGCAGAAGTGAAGATGTGCAGATCTGCCTGCTTCAAACCCTGTCTCACCTTCGTTTCTACTCTGGCTGCTTATCAGTCTGCCTTAGAGTTGTGAGAATAATTTTTTTAAATATAAAATAATGGGCTCAATGTTTAGTACATTTCAACAATTGTAATGTACCAAATGTACTGAATGCATATTAGATGCTATTTTTAGTATAACTATATTATTTGTATAGAATATGTATTTATGATTCTGTTTCTAATTTTGAAGAAAACAATAAACAAAATAAGCTTTGTTGGCTATTTCTCTGTCTCTTAATTTTTAGGTTATTTTAACTGGTAATTTGCTCTAAAGTAGTAAACATGCGTGCACACACACACACACACACACACACGCACACCCATCCCGAATCACATTGCCCTCCTTAACACGGGTGGGCCTCATTTAGTCAGTTGAAAGCCCGACTAGAACAAAAAGGCTGAACCTTCCCTGAGTAAGAGAAAATTCTTTCAACCTCATTGCATTAGAACAGGGACATTGGTTTTTCTCCTGTCTTTGCACTCTAATCAAAATATCTGCTTCTCCTGGGTCTTCAGAGTTCTGACCTTCAATCTGGAATTAAACCAGTGGCTCTCCTGGGCCTCAGCTTGCCCACTCACTCTGCAGATCTTGGGAACTGCCAGACTCTGTAATCATGTAAACTGATTCCTTATAATAAGTTTCTAGATAATATCTCCTCTCTGGAGACCTCTGATTAACATACCTAGTATACAGAATTCAACAGAATAAACTAAGCACTATATTTAGAAGTGTGGGAAACACAGGCTTACTTAGAATTAGTCAAGTTAGAAACCTAGAGGTAAATTCTGTTTCTTAATCAGAAACCCAAACTGAAAGGCTACAAAATAATTTCACAAAAAAAACTAAAAACAATCTATCTAAGAAAATAATATGGATACACCTAAGAAGAAAGCCTTGAGGTCTTATTCCCAGACCTAAAAGCCATCTAGTGATCCTTCATGTTCATTTGGACTCAGAGGCTTCATGCTAGATGTAAGACAAAGTAAGAGTAACTAGCAAAAAAAGCTTCTAGGACTGATCTGAAATCCATAGTTTGAAGGGTAAGAAAAATTACTAGCTAGTGAGAAAAGAACTCATTTCTCTGCAATTACTTGCCTGAAGAAACCAACTGGAAATCTGAAGGATAAAATAGAGCTTCACTCACCCTTGGTGTCACCACTCACCCACTTCCTCCAAAAGAAAGCTTACCTAACTTTACAGAAGAAAAATGGACAATTTCTCCAGGTTGACCTTTATTTTTCATACAAGTTTCTTTTCAGTAATGGAGTACTTCTCCAAAGTCTTGAGAGATTTTTTTCAAGGAGATATTAGTTTATTTTGGAGAGGCAACCAAGTTTTATTTTTCTAACATCTTGCTGGATTAAATGTATTCAAATACATTATCTCCTTTGAAATGTGTTTTTTGAAATGCTTTGCAACCATCCTGCATTCATCTACCCTGAAGTGGAAATTAAGTACACACTCCTGTGTGCATTTAGAATATCTGCATATATCCTTCTTTTAAATTCTTTGTAGGTTATTATTTCAAAACATACATCAGACTGGCTTCACAGCGATATGTTAAAAATGATTTTTTAGTTATATTATTTAAGTAGATGGCATTTTATTAGAACTTTATATTAAAATTTTAAATGAATTTCATAGTGCTTCAAAATATTTTCCCGCATTTAAGATAATCCTTGTTTAAAATAGAAAGCAGAGAACAAGAAAGACCTCATTTCAGTGTTCCATTTCTGGCAAATAAACATGGGCTTTCCTTTGTGCAATTCCTAAGAAGTTCTTGAAACCATTCATCATCATTTCAATAAACACGTACTAAACGGCTTCTATGTACAAAGTATTGACACACATTCATTAGATTTTTATATCATGCTTCTGCCCTAGAATACAGATAAGGTCTGTCTCTGGGAGACATGATATTATATACTGTGTGTCAGTTGTGTTGATTAAAAATCAGGACTTTTATATCTTTACAGCTTTACTTATCCCTACTCTTTCAACTCCCTAATTTTCAGGAGCCCTTTTTAAAATTCCTTCATTTTTACTACTGAAAAAAAAAATAGTGGCTTTCCATTATATTCAAGTTAAAATCCAAACTTCCTGTCATGACTAAAATTCACTTCAGGATCTCATCATTTTGGCCTCAATTCATTTTCCTTCCCAAATATATAATTTGTACACACACACACACACACGCGCGCGCGCGCGCGTGCGCGCGCGCATGCACAACAGGTTAATTTAGGTCAAGATTATATAATATCCAACTTTAACCTTTTTTGTAACAAGCCAGAGTGAAAAAGCCCTGTAGTACTCCCCAGATATTTAGTAGAAGGTTTCCATGCACATAGCCCAGTTCCCCTCATACTCTGCATCTGTCCAGTAGGTCAGGCATGACATGGAACAGAGTCAACATTCTCAGAAGGTGAGACGGACCAAGAGTGAGAGGATTAATTCCACAGAAGCAGAATACTGGTTCAGAAGTTAAAAAATACAATGTTTTTTTTATTTTTTGTTCCCTTTCCCAAACAATTCCATGCTAGCTTTCTGGGCCTATGAGTGATGTCAGAAGGAAGGAAAGATTTAAGCACAAGTGAAAGACTTTGGCACATCCTGCCCTCGGCAACACATTTATAAGGATTTGTAAGATTTCTCTGTATTAAATGAATACCCAAAAGATGCATTCCATTCTTTTTTTTTTTTTAACCAGGACAGCAGATATAAAAATTTAGCTATGCACCTATCATTTTTTGTTGTTGTTTTTATTTCTGTGGACATTAGATGTTGGCCAAAGCTGACAGAGAGAATATTTTCTTTTTCTAGGTGAACACTGAATGTTTAATCTCATAGTCAGGAAAGTGCTTAGGCTTCCACCATTCTATACCAACAGATTTCCAAAAATTCCCTTTATCTCCTACTATTTACTTTCAATCTTTAGGCAAGAAACAACACTGAAAAGAAGGCAGCTGAAGATCTCACTGCACAGCCCTTCAAGAGTTATACCTTCACTCATTAAGCAGTTTGGACACAGCACGTGGAGGCACAGGAAAGATTGGGGCAAGGTTTCTGGTTTTGCCTGGGTCATAGACCAAATGGAGGGGGTAAAAGTAGAAAAAGCATATTGAGGATGGGGACTCTATACCATAGAATTCTTGTTTTATGTTATAATATATAATATTATATGCTATATAATTTATGTAAGAGTGTATAATGGCAAATTAACTACTATTCTGTCATTTATTTATTCAATAAGTATTTATTGAGTGTCCTCCATGTTATATGTACTGTTGTAGTGGTTGGCTATTTAGCAGTATCTCTCTCTCTCTCTCTCTCTCTCTCCCTCTCTCTCTCTCTCTCTCTCTCTCTCACACACACACACACACACACACACACACACACACACACACGGAATTCCTGCTTCACGGAGGTTGCATTGTAATTGAAGGATAATAAACATAAAAGTAGATGATATTGATGTCAGATAGATAGAGATGATAGAAAATTTCAGGTAGTTTTAGATTACAAAGCAATTTACATAAGATATATAAATAGTAACAAAAATTAGGTCAAGGTGAAGCAAGGTGAAGAAAAATCAGGTATTGCATTGAAACTGTTTGTCCATTTCTTAGTGTATGTGTGTGTAAACATATGTGCATAATTTATTTATTTATTATGCATTATTTAGGTTTATTTATTAATGATATACATATACACATATATTAAAGATATCTGTGACACACTTGTATATGTGTGTGTAAAATTTTAATTGTAAAATCTCTATAATGACCTAACTGGTAATTGATTTGTAGTTTTTTCCTAAGTGCATTAAAGACTAATTCAAGGTTAAGATTAACATAAAATGTGAGATGACATATTGTTTTTAAACCTAACAAACAATATATTTGACATAAATTATTACAACTTCAGCAATGTAATTTAACTTAATATATGTTAAATTTTATATTAACAATGAGTTTAAAACAAGATGAAGTTGCAATTGATGAATGCAAAACGTGATGTGATTCTTCCAGTTATTTTATTTATATTTATTTATTTATTCACTCATTCATTCATTCATTCATTCATTTTGTAACTGATATTTCTTTCAATAAAGTTCCTTCAAACTGAACTTGATAATATTATATTTTAGCTCCAGTGACAAAATTAATGTGCACAACCAAACTTTGTTTTTGCCTATGGGTCCTAAAAACAGAATTAAAGAAATTAGCCCATTGAATTGATTACTTAGAATTATATTGAATACATTCTATAAAATTTCTAAGCTTTATAGTCATAACAACAAAAATAATAATGAAATGAGGCAAAGTCCTCAAATATAAAGTAGTCCACAGAGAAAAGAGTAGAGAGAACATGGATAAAGCCCCTGAAAATGCTGACTCTCTGCAGCTGTGGGTCTAGAGGGAAAGAACATTTGACATGACTACTGTTAGCCTCATACAAACTAAGGGAATATTCTGGTTGATGATTCAAAGAAAGCACTGGAGAATGTTTTTGCCTTCTGGCTGCAGATGACATTGAAGGAAGAATGAATAAGTTCTAATTTAGCCTTAGTCAGGATGTTGGCCTGCCTGGATGCATTACTACATGTTAGATTTATATTTAAAAGAAAAAAAATGGGTAAGGTGGAACTTTTGAAAGAAAATTATTCCAAAAATTTTATTAGCATACCAAAAAACTTGGCATCATCAATATCAAGACTGGAAATTAGCTAAAAATTAATTTTCATCTACAAATGACTATCAGGAGAAAAAATTAACTTTTATAACATAGAAGAACACATATAAGCCTTCAGAGACAATTGTTCAGGTAAATTTAAATTAACTTCACTTCTATAATCTTGAAATTTATTGTGGTTTCTTCAGTGAAATAATGACTATAATAATTTTAAAATATATATCAGAGAATAAATGATTTCAGTAATTTTTACTACATTGAAATATTTTATTAATTTTACTTGATTACTAATTAATTTCTTTATTATATATATATATATATATATATATATATATATATAATGTTCAACTTAAAGACTGGCAAAGTTTATAGCAAAGTCTCAACGATCTGTACTAGTAGAGGGGTACAAATAACTCCATTAATCATATACATGCTTGGATGATTTTTTAAATATAGACAAAGATACTTATTGAAACACACATACAAAATTTATTTTTATATCATATAGTTTTATACAATCCAAAAAGTTTTGAATGACTATTGAAGTAATTTCTGGAGTTAAAAATAATGTTAATTTTTATGGAGTACCTATTCTTTTGGTCTAAAAGGAAAATATAAGGCTTTTGGTTCCATCAAGTTATACATATTTTCATTAAGATCTAATTTAACCTATTATATATGACTGATCAAATGAGATGGGTTAATATTGGGTTATTCCTGTGCAGCTTGAAGATTTTTTTCAGTTTGTGGAATAGACACACCATTGTGTGTAGCATAATAAAGTACTATGTGCAAAATGCAAGGCAAACTTTCAAATGCTAGTATTTTGACAATGTGTTTTAAAAAATTAAAAGATTCAAAATAACATCAATCAAGTAGAGCCCTGGTGTTCTTTTGATGAAGTCACACAGATACTGTAGAAGTGTCCTCAACACTCACTCTTTATTTCATTATGTTTTAGCAGTAGATGTTCTGCTCTGACTAAACTTACAGGCAAAATAATTGAATTTTCTAGAAAATGCACTTCCCGACTTGGCACTAATTTACAGAAAAATTACAACCTTTGCTTTTTACTCAAAAATAGTTATAACCTGCTCTGTATATCCTGGTTTGAACTCTCAACTTAGCATTTCATTTAATAGACAAAATCATAGTAGATTAAGTCTTAATTGAAGCAAAAATAAATTATACATTTATGAGGGATCTAAATAAACTGCTTTTATAGATTAAATGTATCTTTCCATTCTTTTACTCAATATACTTTATTGAAATCAAATAGAAGATATAATCTTTGCTAGGTGCTTGTGTTTTAAAGATGAATAATACATGCTTTCCAGCATTCAAGATGCTTAAATTCCAGCCAGGGATACATGCAGTAAACATACACTCTGACACACTGTGAGATTTTAGGAATTTCACAGTGGTTTGTTATTTATATCCCTGAGAAGCACAAGCCAAAATGCAACCTCTAATGTCCCAATTAACACATACACACTTCACAAAGTTGCTTTTGGGTATGTTTAATTTCCAATAATGGAATAGTATAAACTCTTCCAAAACTGTGAAACCTGTTTAAGTTTATTATTTTTTAAATGTATATGCTTTTGAAGAAACTAATTAAATCAATTAAACATTAAAAATTGAAGCATTAGAGCATAATAAAAACAATTTTCTTAGAACTCTAATAAGAAATTTGTGTCTCTCACAGCACTGGAGAAGTAATAATTAACACCTCCCTAGGGCTCACAAAAGAGCTTCTTTAAAGACAAAAATATATTTTGAAAATACAAGAATTATTTACTGCATTAAATTTATTTAGCATTAATGTTATTCCATAACTCTCACTTAACTCTTAACATTGAAAACATTGATTACAAGTGGAGTTGGGGAGGAGGGGGGAGGTAGATGGGTAAAGGGGGTCAAATATAGGGAGGCAGGGGGAGGGTGAAGTGGGTAAAGGGGATCAAATATATGGTAGCTGAAGGAAACTGGACTTTGCGTGGTAAACACAATAGAATATACAGATGTCAAATGATAACGTACACCTGAAAATTATATAATTGTATTAACCAATGTAACCCCAATAAACTTAATTTAAAAAAGATACCTAAAAAAATAACACATCAATATGCACAAAAAAGTTAGAGTTTGTCCTGCTTCCATCATTCAGAGAGAGTCCTCTTTGTGTTTTGTTGTTATCCAAATTTGATTTAATTTGCTGATTTTTGTAACCTACACATTCTTTCTAGAAGTGTGTTTTGCAAACTGTGCCGTGTCTTCCATGTTACTGGAGTATAATTTCATAAATAGAGAGCCATAGTTCTCTAAATGATACTTTGATTAAATTAAAACTACATATTTTATTCTAACCAAGAGCACCAGACTAAAACTTTTGTAAATCATAAATAATATTATTTTTTAGATATTATATATTTTGGATCATTTTATCATCACCACACACTTCCCTTAACTAAAACAGCCTAAACTCTTTAAACCCTAATAACTTTGATGTTTTTCCCTTGGACAGTCTTTTGTGGACTCTCCTAGACTAGGTTAGGTGTTCTTGCTATGTGTACCTTATTCCATGTTCTATCATATATCATGTCCATCATTAAGCCATGCTTCTTTATTTTAATTTAATTTTCCCAAATAGATTATATTTGTATTTGCTCACAGAATAAGAGTAGTTTCTGCCTTGTTAATATCCCTTATTACTTGGGACATTTCAAGTGCAAATATATATGTGCTCAGATAAGAAATAAACATACAGTAATGAATAGAAAGCCATACCGACTTAAGGTAGGAAGGCTCCAGTGACATCTTAGGAAGTCAATATATACACTAATGTAAGAAGAGCATTTTCTCCTTGATTATTCATTTAATTTCTTTTAAAATAAGACCTTATAATTTATTTTTGTGTCCATATGAAAGCTTATAAAAGCTTAT
Source organism: Macroglossus sobrinus (assembly GCA_004027375.1). Lineage (NCBI taxonomy): Eukaryota > Metazoa > Chordata > Mammalia > Chiroptera > Pteropodidae > Macroglossus > Macroglossus sobrinus. The sequence goes on from PVKZ01002283.1 coordinate 209,485, forward strand.
TTTATTAAAGGTTATATTTGTAGAATTTGAATAGTCAATAATGTTCATGACACCATGTGAATTTAAAAAAAAGAATCTAATGAATGACGTGTTAAATTTTCTTATTTACCATCTAAAAACAGTAAATATTTGTCTTTCCATCAATATGCCTCATATACTTATTTAACATTGCTATATGTTAAATACAAACCAATATTAAAAGTGTTAGTGGCTATACATATCTGCATTCAGTATGATTAATTTTCAAAAGAAAAAAATTATCAGCAGCCAAAACACTTCAAAAATGTAGTTCAGAAGTGGAAAGCAGCTTTTACTAGATTAACCAACCATGTGAAAATAGTATCTTTGAACTATAGATATTTTTGTTTAATATGACAGCTAGCTAAGCTTTCCTTAAGCATACTTTTTTTTCCTACAGAAACTGAAAAGATTTTCCAACTCATTTATAGATTAGACATTTTTAAATATTCCAGAAAGAAATGATGCTTATTTCCCTACCTCTTCAATTTTCGGTGCTTGCACTCTTAAATAAAATGGATTTTATTCAGGTTAATCACCTTTAGCCGGAATCTGAACTGTTTTCTGTTAAATTCTTTGGCTCTAAGGCTCAAACTACTTCTTAGATGTCCCCTTTCAGAATTAAGATAAAACCCTCAATTAAAATCCCTTCTAAAAGAGTTCTGGTTATTGTTAGGGCACCAAGACTATAGAATGTAACCTAATTCACTTTTAAATCTCTAGACTTTATAGTGTAACTGAGAATGTACCATAATTCACGGTCATCCGAGTACATTTACCAATTACAATTTGAACATTTCTTTGAAGCTTAATAAGTATGTTCTTTTTTAAAAAACTCTAATTTCAAAATTGCAATTCACTTTCTACTTCCATCTATTCTGAAATCATCAGCAATTCATCACTAATACTTTTGAGGTTTTTATTTGTGAATTATTTTTAAGGTGAAGGGAGGTTCAGTGCATTAGATTTTGTATCTAAACCTTGTCTAAAAAAATCTTGGATTAAATTATGTCACTTATGATTGTTACAATTCTACACTAAATGAACATGAACTTTATCACTTTTGTAACTATTTCTTGGTTTCACTCATGCTTGTACATATGTATCTGAATTTATCTTATTATCAATAAAAATGTGTTTTTTTAGTTACAGCAAGTTGAGCTTTGAAAGCTGGGCTAAAGAACCTAAATGATTAGTCATGATTCAGAGAGGCCTAACAAGAGAACACTTCTGAAATTGAATTACAGCTTGACTTTTATGATTTTGTCTGTCTGCTAGTACTTTAGAATACCTAAAAGTTTTAGAGAATTCGACCAAGTTTCTGTACTACAAAGACGATGATGCTTCTAAACACTACATAGTTCCAAGAGTAAAAATAAATTTAAATAAAAGATTATCTCTAACCTAACTTTATTCTCCTGTTTATTAGCAAAAAGTAAAGTGACTTTGAAAAAAGTTACTTTTCTTTATTTCCTACATAACAGAAAAAAACACAATTTTTAATGTTTTTACTTTATCTTTTTTGGAGCATTTTGTTACATCTGCAATCAGCATGCATGAAGTGATTAGAAGTATTTTTGAACAAAAGGAAAAAGCATACAAATCTATTTTACTTTGGTATTATTCACTCTGTGTAACCATGTTCAGATGGCTTTTTGGTATCTCCTTTTTCTTTCTTGCTTAACTATTTTTATTCTTTGCCAATATCTTGAGAACTAACATAATATTTATTATTTCACTCTTCCAATAGAATGAACTTGTTCTTTCTCTAAGGGTCTGTGTAGTTCTGTGCACAAAGATAAAATAGACTCTATGTAACTTGGTCTGCTTATCCAAAAGTAATCCAGAAAATGCCATGTAACAAAATATGGTAAAAGGAAGGCCACTGTCATGGATTGCATTTCCTAGGAAACCAACTTGTAACTGAAGATTCGTATGATGGTGTTTTGTCAGGGTTACCCTCAGGTCCAAGGCCTCACGTCACAGGATAGGTTGGTCACAGTAAGGAGTTTAGCGGATCCCCTGGGACAAACTGAAGTTGAGATGATCCTTCAGAGGTTTCCCAAGTTGAGGCAAGGAGGTCATATTATTAGAGCCCAAGGACCCAAGTTTGTCCATGGGTGAGGTAGTCATTTTCAGTGGAGGCAATTCCCAAAGGGAGTTCACAGCTAAGAACTGTAAGCCAACAACCTTCCCAAGAGCTGAGGAAATAAATCCTTTACAACTACAGGCGGTATCTGGGCAGAACAGCACCCACAAAAGGCAGGATGCCCCAACTGATTATCTTGATACAAAATTACAGTTAAATTCTTTCAATTTGATGTACCATTGAAATTATAAAGAAAACTGAAAGTATATAGTTATTCATATTTGAAAGGCATGTGAGAACAGTGCTGTCATCTAAACTGAGTTTACATCTTTCATTTTCTCCCTTATTTTTATGGACCCTACTCTCCCTTCTGAGTAATCTCTCTTTTCTTTTTTTCTTTTTATCTGATGCCCACTTTACTCCTATTCTCTCTCTGAATTCATAATATCTCCTTCTTCACACCCTCAAATGTCTTATTTTCTCCAATATCTTAATTTCAACTAGTGAACTTGGAGTAAATAATTCTGTTTAACCACGGTATGTAATATAACATCTATTATTAACAATAAAATATTCTCCACAATATTAATTGTAAAATGACTCTTCCCAAAGCAATTTCCTGTAAAATGAATGTCTTCTATCTCTATTCAGGTCAACTGAATCCCTAAGTGTACCCTATCCTTGATAACCTGTGACAAAAAAAAGGTGCCAAACTAATGATTACTTTCCTAATCTCCTTTGTACCTAATACACCTCTGATTTTACAGATATAAGAGCTATAAAAGCTGAAGTCACTTTTCCAAAGCTGCAGAACTTTCCATTATGTCTTCATTTTTACTTAGTGTCTCCATAGCTATCACAGTGCCTAGAACATAAGCAGTCTTTGATAAGTATATGTTATCAGAAGTAGAAACAAAGAAAACGACACTCAGAATGGAATACCAGAAAACACTGGGAAAGGGAGCTATTCTGTGGTCAAGAATTTAGAGCACACATACTATTATAAAATTCAAAATGTAGAAAAAGCTGTTAAAGGTTAGTAAAAGATTATATATTCAGAATTAGAAATACCCTTAGCAACAAATAAGGGTTTGTTATTTGTTATTCTCTTCCTTGAGAATAAACAAGGAAGTTAATTGAGCCCCTAGTCATCATTCACCAAACTTCCATCAATTTTCCGACAAATAAAATAAGTAAATTAAGTACAAAGTGGGAACATTTGCTGATAGAATCATTCCCTTTGGAGGTATTCTTATAAGAAAGGGAGATCTCTGGCCAAGTAAACAGGACGGGATAATTTTAATAATGGCTTCCCTAATCGTACAACATTGGTTTGCCTTAGATCTATATTAGTTAAGTCTTATAACACCTCTGAGCTTCAGTTTCCCCAGCTGAAAAATGAGGTGCTTCTAGTATGGTCTCGGAAGTCTTCCTAAGCCCTAATATTCTCTAAATCTATGGCTATTCTTTTCTCATTTCTATGTGCATAATTTATAATATATATTTCTTACTTCCTTTAAATATCTTTTTAGTTTCTCGGTTTATCATATAGTACTTTTTGCAGCCTTATCCATTCTTCTGAGTACATTCTTTCATATATGAAGCACATTTGTGGCTAAAACAACAGAATTATACTTTTGAGAATGCCTATATATTTAGCTTCTAAAATACTAATATATTTGATTATGAAATGCTGAGTTGAGCCCTGAGAACAATGTCATATAAGGCATACATGGTGTATTAACTTTCCATAATCAAAACTAAACACTCTTGAATTCCAAAACACTATTGGCTCTAAGGAGTTTGAATAAGTATTATGGACCTGGATATACATTTTACAAAGTACATAAAGAGACCACTGTTCTTATGACATAGATATGGACTTTTAATCAGAATGGCTTTCACTGCTTTTCACAGGTTTGCCAGTATGTGACTTTCAAAGAGCAAGACCTTCTATAGCTTCCTTGGCTAAATCATCACTTTTATAATCTCCCATTATTTATTGTCTTAATGCTTTGCTAGTTAATCAGAGACGCCAGCTTAGTCTTCCTCTACTAATGCTAAAGCAAACACTTATCTTCCATTTGTCCAATATATTACACATTTAATTCTTAACTTAAAAGTAAACACCCGGATAAATGGAATATACAAAGACTCTAATAGCTTATGAGAGTTTTAGGTTTTAGACACTGGATAGTTTTTCCTTGTTACTATGACCCTTCGGAACTTTTTTCACTTCTCAGTCCCATGAGATTCCCAGTTTGTGTGCCAGCATTAATTTCTGGAGTCAGATCCCACTGAGTGTAGAAGGGCCATTTATTGTTACAAAGTAGCAAAGCGTGGCACCAGGAAAACATTCCTGGGTTCTACAAGCTTGCTGTAAATTTTCATCTTTCATGGTGCACCTTTTGATATAGATAATTGTTCTAAAATTATGAACTTCTGAATAAATCTACAGTATATTTTTTAAGAATAATTCTCCCAAAGTAGCCCATGAGGAAAAATACAGTAAATCAACAAGACAGTCACTGAAAAGGATGGTCTGAAATGTAATTGGAAATTATTGTTTCACTGCAGAGAATTTCATAATTAATTCTCCAGGTTATTGCTATAAATTTCCAAGTTTTAAAATGCTCTAGCAAAATGCCTTCCAGTACAATTATAAGACATTTTTAAATAAGTAGTCATTGTATTTAAAAAAAATCTCCAAAGTTTTGTTCTAATTTGCTTTACGGAATCATGCAAACGATATGACCATTATCGCATAGGCTCCCATTGCTTTCCAAAAACTAAAATACTTTAAAATCTTCCAACACATTACAAGTCTCCCGACCTTCTCCTTTTTGTAGAAGAAATGAAGGAAAAAAATATGAAAACTTTTAAAGAACTGACTATTATCTTACTATCTCTGAGTCAAAATTTTTGTGATTCCTTCCTTATGAGTTTGTAGAGTAGATTAGAAAACATATCAACTTCCACGTCAGATTGATTTGGTTTCAAACGTCAATTCCTAGTTTTCTAACTTCAGAAGTGTCAGTTTCCTCATGTGTATAAAGGGGAGTAATGGCACCTCCATCATAATATAACTATGATCAATAAACTAATTCATGCTCAAGAAAAACATATTTTGTTGTATCTCAGTAAATACTGTTTTACTTTTTCATTAAGTGGAAGAAAAAATCCTATCTGAACTATGGGACCTAAGCTCTAAGGTTTTTTTTTTTTAAGATTTAATTCTTTACCAAATAGTTTAAAAATAAGTTTTTAAATCTTCTAATTAATGATAATAATAATAAGCATATATTGAATACTTATTATTTTCCAGGCATTATAGAATCAGAAAATATAAAGTCCTTTCTCTCACAGTCCATTAGGGAGACATATTATACACACACACACACACACACACACACACACACACACACACACACATTCTATAAAATGTCTTATATTAAAGGTAAAATCTAATTAAATTTTATTGTCTAGGCTCACAGGCTCATACTAGGTTTATCAGTATTGCAAGGTATTGTAGAAATCTTGTACTTAAAAGATAAAGGATATCTCTTCTGGTGATTGATAATTTTTCATCTTTGCTCGGAGTGATCACAAAAGACCTGAGATTCATGATATGCAGGCCATGTACCTGTCACAGGTAGAGCAGGAAGATTATACTGATAACACCGATTTTTTTTTTGTTACTGCAGTTTTTTTTTTTTTCCGCAAGTTGAATTCTATTTTTGTCAAAGAAAAATATGTAATGTTTAAAATATTTTCTACCTAATATCTTCCAGGGAATCTCACTCCCTGGACAGCAATATTTATTTCTTTATTTGTTACTTTTCCTTTTACTACTTATTTTCAAATAAAATATTTATGCTTTCATTTTTGATTCATCAATTTTACATATGTCTATTTGCTTCATCACCTTTTTACAGCTCTCTTATATTATCACTCTCTTCTTTTGCCATTTTCCCCAATATTGATAAATCACAATTTGAATTAAATATGCTTTCCTTCTTACCATGCTATAACTATATAATTTGGATCACTGCAAGTTAGGAGAAAAAGGGACAGTAACCACGTGTGACCAAAATCACAACATGATACATGGATTTAGCAAAATATACAAAAAAAAAATCTAAGAATGACTAATGGTGATGCTAGAAGGTAGCTTTCTAATCCATTGTCTCTATTCCTTTTTATTTCTAGTGCTTAAGAGCTGTAAGGTTTCCCAAAACGACTTTTCAGTTTTGTATGGCAGGTTCACTGTGATTCTATGTCAATATTTTCTTTGAGTTATTACAGTGTCACACCACAGAGATGTAGGATGCAACTGGCTCATCACCACTATTAGCAGTAATACTGTGACTCTGAGAATAACTTCTAGGTACTTCTCTGTTTGTTTGTATCATATAGCTAAATGGGCCCAAAGGAATGGTTTTTATTAAATATCAACTGACCAAATATTTATAAAATAGTAACATAAGAGTTGCACCTTTGTATCTCTTCATATGTTGTCAGGGTATAATTTTGATTATTATGATTTACTCAAAGCCTTTCTGATGGGTGGGACAAAGAGATAATGATGACATGAACAAGCGGCTAATGAATCATTGTCTATTCTTTGGCAAGGTTCTCAGTTATTGCTCTTTATTGGACTACAGACTCAAGATCAATTTTATCTAAGGACCGATGATCACCCATCAGAGGGTCCCTATTCCTATGTATTTTAAAAAGTAAATTGCAGTCATCTATTTCTCAAACTCGGGTTGTTTGTTTCTTTGTTTTTGTTGTTGTTGTTCAACCAGTTAGATTCCTCTTAAGAAATGGCAGGCTACTTTTTCCTATTGTGCTCATTCCAAAGTTATTTGCTCATTAGAGATCCTAAGACCTTTGAATAACCTCAAAATTTTATCATACAAGATACCATCTTTTGAGATCACTGCTTCCAATCTGCTACTTTGTAGTACATAAAGCCCTTCATATGTGTTTTATAACCAAAAGTGCTTTGGCTCCAACTGGGAGGAAAAAAAAATGGAGAGAGTGTGTGTGTACATGTGATTGTATTTTTCTATACCAGTACAAGACAAATATTAAGGAAATGGTGAAAATTAGAAAAGAAACTTCTTGTAATAAGGCTCAGCAATCCAAACTATTTTAAAGAGGAACATTTCCAGAACTGGAATGAATTACAGAACCTTTGCACTTAGAAAAAACAAAATACAACTGTTTGAAATGATAGCTTGTAATTGGCATTTTGGGGCTTGGATATTACTCTAATCATTATTGGAGTGTCACATTCTAGTGCCCAATTTAGCATCCATCACTAACTACTTTCTCATAAAACCTGCAAGCACCTAAGTTTTAAGATGCTCCATGTAAATTTTCTTCTGGGCTGTATCTTGTTTTAATAATTATTTCACCTGTGAAAAGCATGGAAATATATATTCTTAAATTTCTCTAAAATTAACAAGATATGTAAGTAAAATAAAATATTTTTTGGCTATTTCTTCTTATCAAATATCTTTTAACTTTCTTTTTAAAACAGAACACCTAGGAGTGACCCTATAATATAATTTATCATAGTTGTTTTTTATCATTTTGAGCTAATTTTTTAATGCTATTCATTCTATGTCTAAAAAGAACAAAGCCTCAACTTACTATCTTCCAGATATTGAATGTTTCCTCTATCACTTTGCTAATCTCTGGGTTTAAAAATAAGAGGTTTTAACTGAAGTCCAAAAGAAACAATTAACCTTGAAAGAAAGCACGTTGTGCTCTAGTTAATGAAAATATTTTTCACGTTTTATTCACATGAATAAGATGACCATAAGACAGCTCCTGGTTACCACTCCATTCAACAACAATAAGAATTCTAGTGAATGACTCTAGGCAACTAAAAAAATCAATGAAATGATCAAAACCTTGTAAGTGAAGAAGTTCCTAACACAAGGCAATGTTGAGAACTTTGTCACATTGATACATGTGCCTTACTGTAAGCTGAAAGACAATAATGATTTCTTTTCTATAGAGTTTAATCCTCTGTGGGCCAGGGATGGCATTATTAGAAGAACTGAAATATACAGTATTATACAGAGTTATTTTAAAAGCAGACATTTTTCAATAAAAATAAATGCTGCTTTTTTTTTCTACTCATATTATTTTCTTTCATTTTTATATGCTACCCTTTGTTTTTGAGGTTTTCTTTTGGCTTTTTCCCCCCTACTCTGGTAATACTATCAGATTTCAGGAATTTGGAAGGTAGATATATACACTACTTACTAAAATATTCTTTATGCTGACCTAGGGAGTAACTCACTCACCCATCATTATAATTTAGTATGAGGACAGAAAAGTGTCCCACTGAAATCATTGCCAGTCATGATAACTGTCCTCAAACTATACTGTGCATAAAAATTATCTGGAGAATTTATTAACCGTTGCTGGGCCCACTCCCAGAGTTTCTGATTCAGTATGCTTTGGGTATTCGAGCGATTTTGATGCTACTGTTATAGGGACTAGAGTGTGACTTAAACATCTTCCTATTCTAACCAAAAGGTTACCTCTGCCTGAAACACCCATCCATCTCCTTTATCCTTTTAACAAGCATCTACCCAATATCCAGAATTCAACTGAGAAGTCACTTCTTATGGGAAACTTCCCAAATGTCCCCTGCTTACATTTGATGCCTGTATCTGTCGGGTCTACTCAGGAGACAGACATCACACAGTAATTTGAAAATAGAAAAATTAACTTAAAGAATATTAATTATTACAGGGGTTTGGAGTAATGAGGGCTTGGCAGTAAAAGGTAAAGAGAACTTTAAAGAAAGAAGATAATGCAGATAAAAGGAACAGGCACTGCCCCATGGTGGTGATCTAGACATCACTAGAGAAGAAATGAGCATGGCTCACTGAATGGCAGAGAAGTCCCTGCCACTGGTGCTGTAAACGTGGAACTTGCTGGAAATCTGCCCTTTCAGGACCCAGGTAAGAAAACCATGGGGACGGTGTTCACCTCTATTCATTACAGAATCTGGGAGATGTAGAAACTACACTCGCTATAAGAGGCTGGAGCTGAGGAAGCCACCCATACTGTAGGAGCTGGGCACCGGGTACACAGATGAGTATGTTGAGAGGAGCATACTGGAATCGGGAAGAACAGCACTTTCATCTTGCAACACATATCCGGTGCCCCCTGCTGACAAAGCTTTACATCATGCCATCTGGGAAAGACAGTTTAAAGTGCACAGTCAATTTTCCCAGACCAGGAAATGAAGAATGTGTCTAGGGCTGAGAGCCAATACATAGGTGATTGACACAGTGTGCTTTCTATTTGATTTGGGGAATATACTATGTACTCAAATATGTGTATATATATCCTGAGCTGAACCTCCAATGCCCTTGGTAACTGTGCCTATTTTATTAATACATTTTGTGGTTCACTCAAATGATATTATTGAATATATAGTATCATATAATACGTTACATTATTATTTGAACCCTAGTACACACCCAAGTATTTGAAATATTTTAAGAGCTCAGCAAATATTTATAGAATGCACAACTAGCACATAACAGAAGTCAAATGACAACTCAAATATTTTGAAATGACTAGATGTTTATATTCTAGCTCTTTCATAGAGAAAAGTGTGAATAGATAAAAACTTACATAAGAAACCATGTCTGTTAGGACTCCTGTGCTGTAAAATTTAGAAAATCTAACTTAAAGTAAAGTGAGGCTTAATTCAGTAAGTCCTACACTCTACTTTGACTATGCTACTAGCTTCATTTCCACATTTAATAAGGTCATTAAATTAGTGGCTCTGGACCCTATACTAATATTTGCACATTGCTCTGTGAGCTACAATTTCACATCTTAGCACCGCATTCTCCAAGGGAAGATCTAGTTTGTCTTCAGCATTATAAGCATAATCTAAGTCTTCTCCTCATAGGGCTGGCTTAAGCTATGTGCTCACCCCTGACCTATTTAATTACTGCTGGCAAGAGAAACAGGTACATTAGTTGCCTTCATCCTGGGTTAAGTGCCCATACCATGCACATTGACTCTTAAAATATATATATATATATATATATATATATATATATATATATATATATACACACACACACACATATATATACATATATATACATATATATATATATATATATATATATATATATATATATATATATATATATATATATAACTGTCAGCAAGGTAGACAACCATCCAAATGGGAAAATATATTTGCAAGTAATACCTCCAATAAGGGCCTAACACCTAAAATATACAGAGAGCTCATATACTCAGTAACAATAACAACAAACAATCCAAAAAAAAAAATAGGGCAGAGGACCTGAACTTTTCTCCCAAGAAGACATGCAGGTGGCCAACAAACATGAAAAGATGCTAAATATCACTAGCTATTAGGGAAATACAAATCAAAACCACAATGGGATACCATCTCACACTTGTTAGAATAGCTATCATGAACAGAACAAGTAATAATAAGTGTTAGAGAGGATGTGGAGAAAAAGGAACCCTCATACACCACTGGTGGGACTGCAAATTGGTACAGCCACTATGAAAAACAGTATGGAGGTTTCTCAAAAATATAAGAAATGATCCAGCAATCCCTCTACTGGATATTTAAACTCAAAGATTTGAAAACACATATCTGAAAAGATATTTGCACACTGATGTTCATAGCAGCATTATTCACGGTGGCCAGGACATGGAAGCAACTGAAGTGTCCTATGATAGACAAATGGCTAAAGAAGCTGTGGTACATATATACAATGGAATATTACTCAGCCATAAGAAGAGATGGAAAACTGCCATTTGTGATAACGTGGATGGATCATGAGATAATCATGCTAAGCAAAATAAGCCAAATAGAAACAGTTGAAAATCACATGATATCACTTATATGTGGGATATAAACCTAAAAGCGACAAAATAACAGGACAAACAGAGACTCATGGACATGGGCAATTACACTAGTGGTTACCAGAGGATGGAGGAGCATGGCTTGAATTAATTTTATTTTTCTTAATTTTAAAATACATATTAAAATGTTTTCTAAATACTTTCTGCTTCTCGCAGGTCTCTTTTTTCTGTCTCTCGTTTCACCTCAGCCCTCTAAAAATAAAAATGTATTGTCCTCTTCTCTACCCATAGCCAGGCCACTAACCTGACTTAGTCACAGACAGAATCTCAAGTGTAACAGTCTCACATTTGGTCAAAACCTCAGGATTCTCTTTCTGCCTTTCGTCTTACTTCATGGTACTTGAAGACCCTCCTCACTACTCCCCAGTCTCCTAGGAAGAGTCAGCTGCCCTTCCCCCTGTGTCCTCTGCAGGAAGGACTATTTAGCATGGCACATCTCAGGACCTCTTTCGGGGGATGGTTTTCTTTCCTAAGAAATCTGGAGTCCACTTACCTTAAGTCTATATCCAGGGTAACTATCCCAAGAGAAAGCTTGAGTCACCTACACTTTCTTTTCTGCTGCCAACTTCCTCCTCTTAAGCCCTTCTCCACCCTCCACCTCTCTTAAATTCTACACCTCTCTTAAAGCTTAAGATAGTTTGTATGTACTTAGCTGATGAACAGAAAACCTGGAAAGACTTTCCGAACTTTAGCCCACTTATTTATCTGGTTTGAACAACCTGTTCCTGTGCCTTCATGGTGGTCCACCGAGGCAGAGTGTGCCACCATATGAATATTGGTCACTGAGTGGGATGTGGGTGATACTCATGTAATTGGCTAGAGCTTCAGGGGTGGGTTGGGGGTTAACTAACATTTTTTGGGGGGGGCCATAATTTCTTTCCCTTTCCTTTTTTTAAAATAAATAAATAAATAAATAAATAAATAAATAAATAAATAAATAAAAATTAAACAATTCAAGCCCTGCCTTTAATATATATATATATTTTTAGTATTGTTTAGCAAAAAAAAATAAAACTCCAATTTTTTTAATCATTAAAAAAATAAAAAGAAAAAAGGATCAGTTGATTTAGAAAGCTTGTCTTCAGTGACTGCAAAGCTAAGACATGGGCCTATCCTTTCTACTCTTATTATCTTTTTATATTCATTAATTTGCATCTCAACAGGCATAAATATTGTTAAAATAGCATGTTAAAACTGATGCATTAAAACAAAATATTTTTTCAATTTACTTTCATATTGACTTTAAGAGCAATCCATATTTATTTGTCACAAATTTTAAAATTAAAGTATGAAAAAGAAAATATTATATAGCTTTAACACAATGAGGCAATGACTATTTATTTTCATTTTGTTATATCAGTTCCCAGTCATTTTCTGTGATTAATAATTAAATATTAATAATTAAATAAAAAATTAATAATTAAATATTATATAATTATTCAGAAATGTTTCATTTTAAATCTATTAGAATTATCAACTGAATGTGTTATACTCATATTATTGAGTTTAGATTTTCTATTACTAATTAACAATAATGGTAGTAAAGATTTTTTTTGTTGAGTATTTACTTTATGCATGCAACTATAGAGAAAATATTCTGTGAATAATCTCATTTAATTCCCATAATAATTCCACGAAGCTGGTACTATCTTTCATTTTTTTTTTTGAAAAAGAAATTAGTCTCAGAGAGATTAAAAAGATCATGCAAGGTCATAGGGCAGCAAGAGGGGTGTCAGGATTGGAAGCCGTTTTATTCCAGAGTAGATGTGTCTTTTTAATGTGAAGACCACAGAGGATTTGGCTTCTTTCTCTCCAACATGTTCTGCCAAATGCTGAGTCTCTGCTTCCCTTGTTAGTGTTGGGAATATGTCTGGTCTGTGTGCTTAACCCTGCAGCTTCTCCTGACCTACAGGTCTTATCCTCCCTTTTTTCATTCTCGTCTGTCTGAGTCTGCTCTGACAGTGCAGCAATGAAAAACAAACTATGTATTTGACTTCCTTCAAGGAAAAGAGACACTTATAGATCAGTCTTTAAAGAGAAAACACAAATAAATAAATAAATAAATAAATAAATAAATAAATAAATAAACAAACAAAATAAAGTAAAAGTAATCACAATGTGGAGTTAGTAGTGTGACACTTTATGACACTTCCTTGGCTTAACAAATACTAGAGGATTATTGTTTCACCACTTAACACTCAATTACTTGGAAACTACACATTAATACCATTTTTAATTTTTTTCTTGTACTATTATATTGTTGCCTTTTTGAGTTATGACTGCATTTTCAGGACTTACAAAATGTCAAGCATATGAACACTCAAGAAGCACTTATGTAAACCATGAATAAATGAACAAATGAATGAGTCATATTCTGCAGGAAAGCGTATTACACAGCTATTGAGAACCATTCGTTTTTCATGGTCAAATAAAGACAGTATACAGAGGTATCCTATGTTGTACAAAATCTCTAAAGTTCAAAACTCAGGAAATATATTTCTTTGCTCATTCATTACTCTAAAAAAGTTAAGACTTCCCGAATCAAAAGAATACAATAACCAGTTACTCTACACATTGTCTTGTTTCTAGAAGTGGTAATAAGAACCCCTACAAAATACGCCCCAATAATTGATTCCATCTAATCACTAGTTCAAAAAGCTATTGCTTTTTTGATTCAGAGATTCAGAGTATACATTAGGTTTCTGTAAAACATAATAATCTTTAAAATGTAGATGTACTTAACTTACAGACATGTATGCAATATCCAACTCACCTGCTCAGGTCTACTCAAATACGATAAACTAGTATTAAAGTCCCCTACCAATTTTTCTAAAGCAGGCTTCTCAGTCTCAGCAATACCCATATTGGGGCTGGCTAATTATTTGTTGCTGGGGCTGTCTTGTGTGTTGTAGAACAGTCATCAGCATCTCTGGTATCTATCCACTAAATGCCAGGAACAACACTTCTCTAGTGTGACAAACAAAAATGTTTCCAGACTTGTCAAATGTCCTCGAAGAGGCAAAATCACAAACATTAGGTCACCAGAGTCACCCAAAGGTCTTGTGAAAACACAAACTGCTAGGCTCTGTTCCTCAAAGTTTTGATTCAGCTCATCTGTGGTATAGCCTAAAAACTTGCATTTCTAACTCCTTCCCATTTGATCTTGGTGCTGAAACTGCTGATCCAGGGACCTCATTTTGAGACTAACTGCTTAAAGAACAATGTATTGTTGTGAAAATAATTTTTTAAGCCAAAAAAATTTAGGAATTTTCTGTATTGGCACTTGTGTTTGTTATGAGTAGTTTGGTTTTTATAAAGTAGAAATGATATTAAAACTAAACCTCACTGTCTTTAAAATTAAACCACTGAGTCACATGTTCCATTAGCTCATGCTCCCTTTCTTTTATGTATAATACTGGCAGGAAATAAATGTAACAAAATTGCACTAAACTGTACTGTTCTTTAAAGACAAAGTCAAATAAAATTGTGATTATGCTATAGCCATTCAACAGTCGTATCTTTAGTTCTCCTTTCAAACTAAACATTAACAAATATATGCTGTGGTTAACAAGGGAGCATTGAGAAATAATACAAATGGACATTTCCTCATATAAGCTTATTCTTAGCATATGTTAATTTGACTTGATTAATAATTACAGAGTAATATACAAGCTACAGATTCTATCAAAGAAAACTATATGCTTTTGCCATGAAGAAAGTAGAGTTTTTTTCTTTAAATATGAAGAGATAAACTACCTTTATATTAAAAAGTATTAAATAGTGCTTGCTACCTGCTTACCTTACATTGTCATTGTGAAGTAAAAATATGTAATAGTATAAAATAACTAGTAAGATGGAATAGATGAACTGGAGTTCTTTTTTCCTAGTTTACAGTTTAGGTCATTTCACTGCTATCTTTCTAAAACACTGTGAGCACGTTGTGGGCCTGGACTGCCTTTCTGTTGTTTATAACTTGCTGATATAATATTGCAAGGCTAGCCCAAATGTAGGAATTCAGTGATGAGAGATATAAACGTGGTCGGTGAACTGAATTTAAATCAGTCCTCTAGACCAATAGAAACCATCACTGAAAGTGGCTTCTGTGTTCTTGTAATTCACTGTTGATATTTATTACTAAAATGCACAATGTGACAGTAATTAAAAACAAAGTCCTCCTTCTCATAGAACTTACTTTCTCTGCATATTTTAATGAAATAATCAAACTAACATGTGGAAAGCCTAGGCCAAGTCAATAAACTGAAAGATCAATAATGATTGGTGCCCAGAGATCAACGGGTAGGGCGTGACAGTCAAGAGATTTCAGGAAGAGTTGATTTGCACAAGGTTGTCAGTAAAACTGTTGGTCTTTAACCCTAAGAGTTTTGGAAGACCATGAAAATACTTTAACAAAGCAACTGTCATGAGGAGATTTGAATTTTGAAGACAAGTCTTGTGGCAGTGCATGCGAGAAATTGGAGGGAGCTAGAGTGTTTGCTAGGAGACCAGCTGGAAGTCTATGCTCTTGGAGTTCTGTGGTGATCGTGGGGACAGGAGAAACGACACTATCTGAGGGATACAATTAGCAGCACACACTGTGTGACAGAGCATGGTGGGCACCGAGGAGGAGGGAAGGTATCAAAGACACTGAGCCTTTCGGCACCTATAAAGTCTTTTTCTTCAGAGGGGATAAATAATTTGGGTGTTCAAGTAAATCTATTAGGAACTAAAGTTCTTAATACATTTAATGATAAAAAAAAATCTAGAGGTTTCACAAAGTGAAGGATACTCCAAAACAGAAATATCTCATTGGGGTAGATAATTGGGACAAAGTGATGGTAGTCAGGCTGAAAGAGTCACTTCTAGTAATAAAAGCTCCTGGGTTTAAAATACACCATGTTAAGCGATGCTATGTCAAGGACAAACCTACACACTATATTTAGAAATCTTCTAGTCTTTTTAGCCTATTCTGGCTTCCCATTGGCAGCCTCGCTCTGCCCCATAAGTGAAAAGATATTTTATGAACAATGAAGATGAGTTTATGGTAACCAGAGTTAAACTAATGGAAAGCAGTGAATTGATCAGCAGGAAACTCGAGAAAGGTTAAAATAACCTCCATTTTTATGTTGCTGTACAGTAGTGAGTAATGTTAATTGAAATCCCCTTGTGAGATTCTAAGAGATTTTTTCTCAGGCTTCTGTGCTGAATAAAAAGGAAACAATGGCTTGTGGTAAAGTTAATTCAAGCTGAGATCCATTAACTGCACCACATTATCGGTTGCTAAGAGTGCTATTAACACACATCACCCACTGTGTATATTTGTGAATTAGGAGGTTTCCTTGTTAATGGAAATGAGACACCTTCCTTGAAAATACCAAGCTCTGTGGATGTTGAGATAGTTTTTTTTTTTGTTTGTTTGTTTTTAAGAAGCACAAATTATGATGTGGTTCCTTTCCCTTTTGACACAGCACTGTTTTCACTACTACTTTATTCCTCTTTGGAATGGTTGTTGTTATTGTTTCATTGTTTGTTTGTTTTGGTTTTCTGTGCCTCTGTGATTGTGTTTGCGGTGTTGGTGGTGGATCATTTTGAATAGTCACACCTTGCAAACACATGTAATCAAGCATACTAACCCATTTTGAACTTTCTAAAATAATAACTGCTTGTTACAAAATATATACCAGCTAAGGAATCAAGAAATTCAAGTTCAGATCCTGGCTCTGACTCTGCCTATTATAAGTGTGTCTGTGATAATGGGAAAGAAGAAAAACAATATTTACAGAACGCTTATAATGCGCCAGGAAGGGAGTTTGGCTTTACTTATGTTCTTTTCTTTAAATTAATTTTTTCAACCTTGTGACTTTTATGCAATTGTCTCCTCTTTAGAATTAAGGACTCCATGGCTCAGAAAAGTAACTGATTGATGATAAAATAAGACTGTTACAGGCAAGTGAATTTGTTGGTCTCTCCAACATAGAACAACTCATACAGACATATTGTGGAGGCACACACAAAGAAACACAAACAGTTTCACTTAAGAAGTTAAAACAATAACTATTAGACAACTTCATATTTTTAAAATTACTTTGTATTGCAAAGACCTTATGTAAAAGAAAATTTTCAATTATTTTATTTGCTTAATGAATCCCCTACTTATAAACTCAGGCTATGCATCAATGTTATTCTACCAGATATTTCTTACACTTGATCAAATACCAAAAAGTATAGCACTTAAAAGCAATCATTCAAAATTATGCTACTGACATTTTCACACTACATTTGCTTTATTACATAAGTGGGCCCAGGGTATGAATAGAAATGTAATTCCTCACCAATTACATGGAAACAAATAACAGTACAATTACATGATTAAAACTGAATTTTTATTTATGCTCTTCCATGCATGAAACCTACATACTTCCTGCTTGGTTTATAAATAAGCTCTGAAGTATTCTTCCAAATGTATAACAACTTTCATTGGTGAATTTCTCATAAAATTGCAATTATGTGTGGAAAAAGTGACCTTCCAGAGCTCTAAACTAGAAATGAAGGGGGAGCAACATGAAAGAAATTCAGATAATGTGTTTTCAACTGGCCAAACTCCATAAATGACTGTGTCAACTACAAGGATTTATGAAGCCACTGGTGTAATAGGAATATCTATTTAGTTCATTCATTGATTTGAAAAAAAAGTATGATGAAGAGAATTCTGGTTTACAAACAAACAATTGAGAATATTTTGCATTATTATTTATTAAACATTTAGAACATGGTGAAAAAAAAAAACTTCTTTGCTGTTACATGCATAAAAATTTTATCTAAAGAAAACTGTGTGTGTGTGTGTGTGTGTGTGTGTGTGTGTGTGTGTGTGTGTGTGTGTGTGAAGAAAAACAAACTTCTCTGGAAAATTTTGTCTAGCAAAAATAATAATAATAATAATAACAACAAAAGTTAATAAAATAAGAAGCAAGAGTTTATAAGCTATAGATAAAATCAGATTATAGAAATTTCTCAGCATCTCATAGCATCCTACCCCATTTCTTGTTCATATCAGCTCGCTGTTCACCACAACCTGTTGTCTCCCTGCACAGAGAGGTAAACCACATTTTTCAATTTCTCTTGGTCTTAGATTTAGCCACATTATAGTTGATAAAATGTGACCAGGGTAATATGTGCTTTTTCAGGCCTGGTTCTCAATCGTACATAAATCCTCCCCTTTCAACCCTCTCGCCCAAGTCCACCCCACCCCAGCTCCCCTCTGTTTCTGTGAATGATCATGATCCTGTTGTCTCTTTCCCTTCTTCCTTTTTACTGGCTGGACATCAAAGTTTGAATGAGATTAGAAGCCATGTGTTGAAAAAGGCAGAGCCTTTATCACCTGGGTATCTAAATCGTTAAGTAAATGAGAGAGCCATACATCAGCCAATCTATAATTATCTTGTTTTGCTACGTGAGAAATACCATTCTATTGTGCTTAAGCCATTACAATTTTGTGGTTTTGATTTCAAGTAGTTAGCATAGTTAACTAATAATATATTTTTTTGTTTTTTGATTAGAATATAAAGGATACACGTAGAAAACATAGTATAACATTAAAAAATCTTAAGAAAAAATGAATAAACAAGTAGATATACATATGTACAATAATAAATAAATAAAATTTTTATCAATAAAATTAGAAAATAAAATTGTTATTTCGACAGAACATATTTCCTTAAATTTTTACCAGATGACCAAACCCAAAAGAACTATCAGGAGGCTATTGACTGTTCAAAACATATATAATGTGTGTTTATAAATTACCTAGTGAGATGACTAAAAAGCAATGCCCCACTCATATAGTTTATCCTTATTTACAGAGACACTAAGGCAAATGATCCTGAAGCAACCCACACTGAGAGGATTCTGCTGAAAACTTAGGTATTTGGCCTATTCTGTGTGATTCAAAAGAAAAATAATACAGTAAGAAATTATTTTTTAATTTTTACTTTAGACCATGTTGGGTTTGTTTGTTTTGTTTTGGTCACTTTCACTGTTTATTAGCACTCCACCAAAATTGGTTAAAGAGGAGAATCTGAAAATTTATAAAACTGGTGTTAGTCCCATCACCTCTGCTACCTTGCCCATATGGCCACTCAATGTCAGTCATGTTTTGACTATACCTCTTCAAGGCATGGATTATAATTTGAAAAATGGAACAAGTATTAGCAGCAGCAGACATGAGACTATATTTCCTGAGTGCTGGCAACAGAAAAAAACCTGAAGATGGTGTTTTCAAGGCAACGTTCAATCTATTTGTTGCCATAAAGAAAACATCTCCAATATCAAGAATCCTGTATTGCAAAAAGCTGAAAAACATTCATTAACTAAAATCGATGCTTTCCTTTTCTTCCAAACAACATTGTTTGCTTTAGGAAAGTGCTGAAATTTTTCGCTATTCACCAAAATGGATCTTCATTCTTTGTCAAACATAAACATTTTGTGAAAGGTCTTCCTTTAGTTATAATTTTAATTATTGTTTCCTAAGAGGCTCAGATCTCAGACAAAAAAAAAAAAACATTTTTAAAGTTCCATTATAACTAGTCATTTTTTCAGACTAGTATTAGAACACACTCTTTTTATGGATCAAAATTTTATAGTATGTCTGTGTAGTCTTTTTGCTATAATTACATTGTCCCTATATATCATTCGTTAGTTTAACATTTTTGTTGAAAATCTATTATGTGCAAGACATTGTGTTAGGTGCTGAGGATCTAAAGATAACATGACACAAACTAGTTTCTATGTAAAAAAGAACAACACAAAAGAACTGAGGTACACCGATGTTGCTCATAAAAAGGTCTTGTATGTGAGAGCCAGTTTCGGGTTTAAAAGAGGGTCACAATGTTACAATTTGTGAAATGTTCTATTTATGTCCTAGAGGTCTGTTTGGACACTGAATATCTTACTTGACTCTAGAAAGGAAGTACCTAAGGATATGGAAGATTAGTAATATTAAGACAATGTTTTCAAATGTTTTATGTAAAATTTCCATTTTAATTTGTTAGACTAACAATTAAAAATTGGAATTTAAATAAATGTCATTGGTTTCTACTATATTTGCATAGTTGTTTGTTTGTTTGATTTGTGAGTGGTAACCTAAGACCAAAGCGGTTCTTCACTGTCCTGGATCATCAGAAATAAATTTGTTTGACACGGATTAAAGAGGAGTATACAAACTTGTTCTTAAGGTTTCTAAGCTTTCTTCAAAGATATCTGAAATAACATGTGTAAGACACTTGTATTACAAATGACTAAATCTTCATAAAAGTCTTTTTATTACTTATTTATAAACAAAATATTAAATAAAAATTAATCAAATATTTTACAAATTAAAAAATTACATTATTAAAGAAATATGCTTACTGAATATATAATGGGGGTAAAGACAGACCCTCTAATAAATGGTTTTGGGAAAATTGGACAGATGCATGCAAAAGAATAAAACTAGGTCACTTGCTTATAGAAGATACACGAATAAAGGCAAAATAGATTAAACAGGTGTAAAATATAAAACCATAAAAGACCTACAAAAACACAGGCAGTAAACTCTTTGACATTGTTCCTAGTAATATTTTTTGAATATGTCTCCTCAGGCAAAGGAAACAAAAGAAAAATGAACAAATGTGACTATATCAAACTAAAAAGTTTTTGCACAGCAAAGGAAACCGTCGACAAGACATAGATAGCTTACTGAATGGGAGAAGATATCTACTAATGATACACTGATAAGGGGTTACATATATTTAATTTCTTATATATCTCAAATATATAAGAAATTTATACAACTTAATACCAGAAAGACAAACAATCCAATTAAAAAATAGGCAGAGGACCTGGATAGACATTTCTCCAAAGAGGACACATAGATGGCCAATATACATATGATCAGATGCTCAACATCATTAATGATCAAGGAAATGCAAATTAAAATCACGATGAGATATCGCCTCACACCTGTAAGAATGGCTATCATCAAAAAATCAACGAACAATGTCAGCCAGGTTGTGAAGAACAGGGGACCTTCATGCATTGTTAGCGGGACTATAAATTGGTATAGCCACCAAGGAAAACAGTATGGAGGTTCTTGAAAAAATTTAAAATAGAACTACTATATAACCCACTTTTGGGCATTTATCTGAAGTAATCTAAAGCACTAATTTAAAAAGACATATGCATCCCTATATTTACTGTGGCATTTTTTACAATGGCCAAAATATGGAAGCATCTAAGTGTCCATCAACAGACAATGAATAAAGTAGTGTACACACACACACACACACACACACACACACTGGAATATTACTAAGCCATAAAATTGAATAAAATCTTGCCATTTGCAATAATATGGATGGAACTAGAAGGTACTGAGCTAAGTGAAATAAGTCAGACAGAGAACAAATACCATATAATTGCACTTATTTAAAAACAAAAAATGAAAATAAAGGAATGAACAAAACAGAAGCAAACTCATAGACAGAACATTTTGATGCTTGCCAGACGGGAGGGGGGCCAGGGAGATGACTAAAAAAAGGGAAGCAACTAAAAAGCACAGATTGCCAGTTATGAAAACAGGTGTGGGGATCTAAAAAACGGCATAGGAAATATAGTCCATAATATTGTAATAACTATGTGCGGAGTCAGATGGGTACTAGATTTACTAGAGTGATCATTTCTTAAGTAACATAAATGCCAAATCACTATGCTGTACACCTGAAACTAATATAAAAAAGGTGTTAGAAAAGAATCAAATCGTTGCACTCAATCCTGTATTTATACTAGAAGCAACAGGGGATATTTTTTAAATGCCCATGCTGAAGTCACTGTTATACTCTCGTAACCTGAAGAGTTTAAATTTTTTCACAATAAAAGCTTTAAGTTAAAAAAAAATAAAACTAATATGCTTATTTAAGGAATAAGAATATATAATTTAGAGTAGGCCTGGATTTTATTCCTGAATTCTTATTTATTTGTAATATTTATATTAGTTTCAGGTGCACAGCATATGGGTTAGACATTTATATAATTTACGAAGTAATCTCCTCGATTAGTCTAGTACTGACCTGGCACCATACATAGTTATTACAATATTACTGACTATATTCCCTATGCTGTACTGTATACCCCGTGACTATTTTCTAGCTACCAATTTGTGCTTCTTAATCCTTTCACCTTATTGCCCAGCACCCCCGCCAATCCTGCTCCATCTAGCAATCACATTTGTTCTTTGTATCTATGAGTCTGTTTACGTTTTGTTGGTTCATTTCTTTTGTTCCTTAGATTCTACATGTAAGTGAAATCATATGGTATTTGTCTTTCTCTGCCTTACTTTAACTTAACCTGATACATCCCTGAATTCTGATCCAGCTCAGTCACTGTCACATTTTAGTCATTTTAGGGAAATTAGGAAAGCCTTTAAATGTGCATGCTGGTAAATAAGGGAGATAATTTGATTCTTTGCTTATTTCCAATGATAGAATTCTGTGACTCAAAATACTTTATCCAAGGGGTTCTTACATATTTAGTGCCAACTTAAATTTGAGACTCCTTTCTCAGATCCAGGACACCAGATATGGCTTTCCTTTTGCAAACACAATCCCAGGGTGTGAATTAAATATATGACTAGGATTCTTCATCATCAGAAACTGAAATAAAGATTCTTGTTCTCTGTATATTAAAGCTTGTCTGCTTATCAAACACTATTTTCGGGATTTCTTCCTTGGCAGATCCAGGAAGCAGGCAGGCAAGAACTGTCCGTCTTCTCTGGATCCTGAATTGTCAAAGTTAACTGTAGAATCACATCCTTTGAATGCAACATAAAGTTTTATGTTAACAGTATACTGGAGACAGTCCCCTGGTTATATTTTTGGTATAGGAATAAAACTAGAGTTATTTGACTTTCTTATTGAAGAAACATTAGTATTTAAAAGAATATAGGTTTGGAGTAAGACAGATTTAGGTTCAATTACTGCCTTTGCTGCTTACTGGCTCTGTTTAAATGACTTAATTTTATGAGTTTCTCATACAGTATTATAAGAATTAATGAGGCAAAATATGTGAAGTATCTGATATGTAAATGTAAACGCTAGTGCCTTGATCCTGTTTATTAATCCTTCTTCCTTTCCTCTACTTTTTCACTCTATTTTCATAAATAAATAATAAACAAACAAAGAGTGTGCTATTAAATACATTCTTTAAATGTTATTAGGTGTTAGAGAGCAGGGTTGTGATGGTCCGTTCTCTCAACACTTTTTTTTTCTGCATTTTACGTCTAAGGAAGCATATACCCTAAGAATGACTGCCAATTAATAGGTGAAAAAAAATCTAATTAATTAAATTAAGGGCAAGTTTTTAATAATTTACAATGCAAATATTGGTTAGTAAATAAATACACTGTAGCTTACTGACTAGCCTAGGAAGGCTAAACAAGTTTTCTATTTAATCTCTCAATCTGCAATTATCTGATAAATCAAACTTTTTACCTCTTTACAAATACGTGTCGGGGCAGAAACGGCTACAAAGGACATAGAAAGGACCAGATAGTTTTTCATTTTAGCAACTCAACCCACTAAAGAGACATACCCAATGACTGTTGCATTCTCTGCTGCTTCGCATTTACATGAGCCCTGGAGAAAAGTTACGGAGACAAAGAATGGTTTCTCTATCTCTATCCCTTTGAAAGCAATAATTTAGGGAGAGTAAGAAATGATCTACTTTGTATCTATATTTGTTCACCTTTGGAAATAATTTAACACTGGTAATTGTACCCTGTATTCCAAGAATCAAGAAAGTGCACTTCTGTTATAGCAAAGTTTTTATAGCAAAAGTAATAGAAATTTAAATTTTGTAATTTGAGAAGCTAAAATGAAACAGGACTGATATGTTAAATTTTGTAATGCATAATCATTTGGCAAGAAGAATACCGAACCCCATTAAGAAAGAGAAAGAAATCATTCTCCCAAACCTACTAACCCAAGGATGGTCATATGCCATGCTGTTTTTTTTTTTTAATTGTAATAGTCACAACTCTTGTTCATGCAATTAAGCAATTAATGTTTCATATAGAATTTTATTGCACTTATTATAGAATTCACTGCAAACAGTTAAAAATCAAACAGTTCTTGGTTTATTATTTAATAATTTCAACTTCTCGTAAATATGGATGAGAATCAGAGAGCAACATGCAGTCCTAGATCATCTACTAGAGAACATCTCTATGACCAGATTAATTGTTTGGTTCTTATTGTGTTCGTCTATGGTACACAAAGATCGTTTTAACATATTGAACTCTTCCTTCAGTCCCCTTTTTATTTTTATTTTTGCAGTGAAGCAAATTTATTTAGTAATTAAGAGTCAAGATCCAAAACCAGATAGCAGGGGTCGCTAAATTTTACTACATGCTGACTTTGTGACAATGGTCACATTACTTCACCTTTATTGCCCCATGCTTCTCATCTTAAAATGTAATAAGAATACACATGTGATAGACTTATGAGGATCAAATGAATTAATACATGTAA
Organism: Macroglossus sobrinus; assembly: GCA_004027375.1. Classification (NCBI taxonomy): domain Eukaryota; kingdom Metazoa; phylum Chordata; class Mammalia; order Chiroptera; family Pteropodidae; genus Macroglossus; species Macroglossus sobrinus. The sequence continues at coordinate 234,103 of PVKZ01002283.1, forward strand.
AGTGCTAGGAACAATACCTGGAAATATAATGTGCACTATTTAAGTATAGTAATTCTATCATCAACCAAATAGCTTTGAAATTCACTTTTAATGAATCCCTTTGATATATTTCTGTTTTTCTTAGTAGAAAGTAAGTGTTGAAAGGGCAAGGGTTTGTCCATGCTGCTATATCATGAGTTTAGAAGTGCCTGACTCATGTATTAAAAAATATATATGCTAAATAAGGTAAATGAATAGTGAATTCATTTTTTTAAAAATTACTTTAAAATTGGGGGGGTTATTACTGAAATAATAATAATTAAATAGCAATTATAACACAATTTTTATTGGTCAATTATTGTGTGCCAGTCATTGATTATACTCTAACAGAAACTCCATAGAAACTTCAGAGGTGGTTATTATAATTCTCATTTTATTTTTTAAAATGTTCTTAAATTTACTGGGGTAACTTTGGTTAATAAAATTATATAGTATTCAAGCATACAATTCTATAATACATCATCTATACACTACATTGTGTGTTCACCACCCATGTATACTGTCACCGTATATTTGACCACCTTTACTCTTTTCCCTCTGGTAACTACAAAATATAGTTGTCTGTGTCTATGAGTTTTTGTCTGTCTTATTCTTATTTTATATATGAGAAATTTGATGCTTAAAAGATGAAGTATAAGCTGTTCAAGATCACTTACTAAATGTTGGAGCCAGGATTTATGCCCTGGTATGTCTAGTATGAGTTATAGACAGAATGTAATTTTGCTCTCATTGACAGGAAATATATCCATTTTCAGATGTTGACAGAAACCTTTATGCTATACAATATAATAATTCAGTTGAATATAGGAATTAGAAGTTGTCATTTCATTGTATAAAGTTTAAAATGTTTTCAGAAATGAATCTGTCATTCTCAACACACCCAGCAAAATGGACTCAAGATGACATCACAATAACAAGCAACTCCTTAAATTTTAAGAAAGAAAGTTTTATTGATTTTCCTCCTGATTGAAGGCCATTTTGAAATAAGTTGGTATGTAGCCCAGAAAACAAACAATAAAAACAACCAAACATTCAGAAGGCTAAATGAAAATTATCCAGTAGTCAAAACTTTCGAGAAAAAAAAAACTAGTCTGCCATCAAATATAGGGTAAAATTCATTATTTTGTGCAAGATGAGAAAACAAATAATAATCATCTATTTACAAATATAATTGAAATTTATGCATCAAAGAGATATAGTTTTTCTGATTTTTGCAAGAATGGAAATTTAAACCAAAATAACATGTGAGATTCTGGAGCTAAATAATAATATGTTTTCAAAAGTTTGTATTTATTTTATCTTGTAAAAGAGCCTTTATAAAATGATAAAAGTTGGACAGTCACCTTACGGTTAAAACAGTCATGGTCAGATATGCCTGCCTAATTGGATTATTGCCTAATGAACTACATCAAATTACTTTAATTGGAACTTTAGATTAACAAGCACTATTTTTAGAGGAAACTTAAAAATTTATGTAGTAGAAAGATGTTGAACATTTCTGAATCAATTATGTGATGACATTAAAAATAAAGAAAATATTCTATAAAGTCATTTAGATTTATGAACAAATATAAGAAAAACAGAGAGAGCAAAATATATTCATTCAATACCCAACAAATATTTACTAACTAAGCAGTATCCTCAGGTAAACCTGATAATTTCTTCCTTTGTAGAGTTTATAATCTATTTAAGATTGGATGATTTTGACAATGATTCACCATAAATGGGGGAAAAGTCGCAGAACCACAATGATAAACAGTAAGGCACATTTAACAATAAGGCACAAAATTCAGAAACTTAGGATGCATTTGTTTTCTTTTATATGTCTTGTGTATTCTCTTATTTTCCTTAGGGTTATAGATATTTAAGGATATGAAGCAAATCTGGGAAAAAATAATGGGTTAATTCATAAATTGTATTCTTATATAAACTTTAAATGTCAGTGAACCAACACTTTATCCAAAATCATTTAAAATATAACACATTTCATGAAATATTCTCAATAAATTAAATTCTGAGCAGCACAAATTTTAAAAGTTAGACACTAAACACCCCCAAATCCTATTTAATATAAATATTGATATAATGTAATTATTTCTTTGTTTCATTCAAAATAAAATGATGATTTACTATATTCTAGAAATTAAACTAGCAGTATCTAGAAATATGATTAGGTATAAAAGAAAGTTCCTGACCTGTACATGCTCATATTTCAATCAGAGCATTAAAATTACGTAAAATTACTTTCAATTACATTTAAATTATATTGAACTAGATAGATTATAATAGAGACAGAGAAGGTACAATTAAGTATACATAGAATCAGAGAGAAGGATGTTTTAAATTTTAAATTTTTATTTTTCAATTAGAGATGCTCAGCATTACTAATCATCAGAGAAATGTAAATTAAAACCACAATGAGGTATCACTTCTTACGTGTCAGAATGGAAATCATCAAATCAAAAAACAATGTTGGTAAGAATGTAGAGAAAAGGGAACCTTCATGAGGTGTTGGTGGGATTGCAAATTGGTACAGCCACTATGAAAAAACAGTCTGGAGGTTCCTAAAAAATTAAAAATAGAATTACCTTATGATCCAGCAATTCCACTTCTGGGTATGTATCCAAAGAAACCCAAAACACTAATTTGAAAAGACATATGCACCTTTATGTTTACTGCAGCGCTATGTACAATAGAGAGAGAGATGTTTTTAATTGTGCTTAGGGAGGACAGGGAAGATTTACTAAAGAGGTGCAAAGGAATAAAAACTTTTCAGACAAGTTGAATAAGAAAGCCAAACATCCTGGCAGAAGAGACAAGTATATAAAAATGTATATCAAGTTTAGGTATTAAAAATGAGCTCAGAGAAGCAAGATCCCTAGACTACATAAAAAACTATTAGTAACTGACATTAGAAAATTGGAAATGTCAGGAGAGCCTTGGAGAGCCTTGTTCTCCCATTTAAAGAGTTTAAGTGATAGGGACATCTGACTGATTGAGACTGGGTTTTAGTAAGATCACTTTAGCACCACTGAAGAGAGTGGTGTGCAAGAGAGAAGAAACTGTAAGCTTCTAGGCACTCTCTATTGGTCTCACAGATTTTTTTGTTGTTGTTCTTAATTAGATTTAAATATTTAAAAAAAATAAGAAGATTAAAAAAGGTGAGGATAAGAAGAAAGAGGAGAGACAGTGAAGGCAAGAAAAATGTGGCAGTGTAAAAAGAAGAGTAATCAGAATTTACTCTGAGAAACAAAAATCAACATTATTTACTTGATTAGTTTTGCCTTTGACATACCAAAAAAGTCTATTCTAAAACATTGATAATAAAATATTATATCTCATTTAAATCTTCTCTGTGTAAAATTTCCTATACCCCAAATTTTTGTTTGATTAAGTATATTTTGTGTCTAGATGTTGAATTTACACTCCTACCCCGCAAATGGTGATTTGGTATGGTTTCTGGTTGTGTTTATGCATGGAATATATTGCTCTTACTTCTATAAGTTTTTCAGTATTGATAATTGCCAACTCCTTTACTGAGATCTTTCCTTGTTAGGTATACTGTAATAGGTAAATTGAACATTCAGAATAAGATAAGCTAAGGGGCTACTGAACAAGTGTATTTCTTCTGTCTCTTCTCTAAACAGTTTATCTTATTTCTCACTGTGATCCTTTATCATGTCCTAGAGATGCTTATGAACATTTACTGTGAGAGTCAATAAGCAAAAAGTCTCAAAATAAGAGAAAGAATAAAATTGACCTAAGTTCTCTAGGATGAGTTTTGCTCAGGAATGGACAAATTCATTTTACTTCAATGATCTTCAATGTATATTTTAGTGATATTAACTAAACTGTTGTTTTCCAAATAGCCCAACTTACTCCTTCATATTTTGTTTGGTGATAATAAAAATGCTTTTAGCAAATAATACCTTACATAACTTATTTTTTACAGATTTTTCTTCTTTTGCACAATCATAGTAATGGTACACCCAGAGGCAATACGTACTGGCAGCATGATAAAGAAGAAAGTGATTATTTTTTAATTTTATTGATATTTTCTTGTTTATACTTGCTTTTCATCTAGGCTTACTTTCTTTTTAATTTGAAAAATATGACGTATGAGTCGGCATAATTTTTAACTATTGACTTCAAACTTCTTTGCCTAACAAAATCAACGATTAGAAATTTTTACAATGATGCACATTGTAAAAATAGTTGATTTCACTATGGAATATATTTGTTTTCATATATTACCACCACTTCTTTAGGTATATGAACATTTATCTACAGCCTTGAAAATAATGAAGCTCCTTGGTCCTCCATCTCCCACTAGCTCTAGGCTGTCATTCAGATTAATTGTAAACAGAATTGGTGATGATATTATCAAAGACTTTACTTGCTCTTAGGGGCTGATAATTCCTCTGTGATGATATTTTTTAAGGCTATTCAAAGCTTAAGTGCTTTATCATATGTAAGGTATTTAAGATTTGGGTAACTAAACTTATCTTAGAGATAAGCTTGAGAGCTGATTCACTTTCTAAAGTAATATTAAACTAGAGGATATCCTCTACATGCTGTCGACTTATTTTACCTCTTTCCAGGCTCATGCCTTCAGTAATAATTTTCAAGTAGTTAACATTTACCTGATTCTTTGTGCAAGCAAACTTTAAGTCAATTTATAAATATACAAAACAAAACAATGGCAATATAAACTAAAAGATTGCCATTTAAGAGGATGCCAACACAGGACACAAGCAGTCTCAAAACCACCACAGAAAGTGACTGTGTGATGATTGAAACATGAGATAGAAAAGGCAAACTTTTTATATCACATAATCAAAAAATGGTAGTGGAAAGATCCACTTACTATGAATTTCTCTACTGCCAACAACTCAAAATGCCTAAAATTTTTTCATAAAGTTATTTCTTTTAGTTAAGAAACTATGTCATCCACAGTCCACTGTATACTTTATTGCTTCTGGAAGATAACACCTATTAATGTGCCAGCCTCCATTAATTGACTTAATGGTTTACATAGGTATTTAATAACATTGTTTGATAATAATTGTTTATATGATTGAATTTCCTTATTCTCCTGAATTCTATACCACATGCTCTATTTCATAATAGATACACACCAAGAGAAATATCTGCAACTATAATTATTTCTTTTAGAAATAGAATTTTTGACATGGAGGCCTTTGTTTTTCTCAACTGGTAAAGGGTATAGTGGGCTGTGCTATTAAAAGGACACCCTGAGATCCTTTTAACCTGTTTGTTTTTCTCCCTTTCCCTCCCATTCTTTAGACCGAAAAGCCAATATTTGGGCCTAGGACCATGTGGAATCTGTTTGGCTTCAGAGGATAATTTAATACAATTTATATTATATTATATAATTTATATTATAACCTATAGCAATGTAAAATAGACTGAAGTGAAATAACTGGCTCATAGACTCCATCACTAGGGGCAAAATGTGCTAGTTGGGTTGATATTTGGGGGGTGGGGAGAAGGGTGCAGAAGCCTGCAGGTCCTCGAAGAGTGAAATTTAAATTTTAGGAAATAGAAACAAGAACCTGTAGCATAGGAAAGTTTATCTTTATCTAGAATCTATCTATTTATCTATCTATCTATTATCTATCTATCTATCTATCTATCTATCTATCTATCTATCATCTATCTATCACCTATCAAGCCATTTTCTATCCAATCTACCTATATCGTCTATCTACCCATAAATCTACCTATAAATCATCTATCCATCAATCTACCTGTTTATCTATCATCTATCTATACATATCTTCAATCTACTTAAATGAATTTAGATGTGCTTTACCAGAATACAGAGCACACCAAGTGACTCTTACTGTTACCACCATGCAGGCTGGCTGTATTTTTCACATCATTATTCCAGCCAAGGAATACATAACTTTTAGTGATCACACACCTGAAAGCCTAGAGAACAGGTGCCTTCACAAATTCTCTAGGTCAAGGTTTCCCCAAGATTTTTACATTATGCTCCATAGAAAATAATAAAATTTACTTGGCACAATGGAGTAGACTGGATTGGGAAATTTTATTTATAAGAGGTTTACAGAAAAGATTAATTTAATTTTCTAACAAAATAAATCCAGTTTAAAAAATATATTAAATATTTAGTTTGTTGCAAGTTTTTTAAATAAGATTCTCGAATTTTTAATGAGAAAAATTGTGCTTACATCAGTGAGTATGACTTTTTGTAAAGCAGTTATTCATAATACCTGATTAAGATTCTTAATTATGATCTCTTGAAAATTTTCAGATACTGTTAACGAAAAAATCCCAAAACATGGGGTACAAATTAAATTTTAATTTTTAAAACAGGTCTTTAAAATCAGTAAAAGTTAACACTTTTGAATTTTTTATTTAAATAATCTAATAATAACTTCTTTGCTTTCATTGACAGATGCACTATTAAAATTTCTGGTGATTATTCGAATAAATTGGAAAGGTGTCAGCCTTTCAAAGGAAAGGTGAAGCTCTACTTCCAGAGTAAGCTTGTGTTGCTTTTTAGAGGCCACACTAGGCCTGTCTAGCTTGGATGCCATCAGAAGGTCCTTGGAGATAAAGAGACAGAAGCATCTAATAAACATGAATTCAGCCCTTCAGGTGAATTAGCTGGAGTTTTATTCTGCCCCCGCTTGTGACTGGCTACTCTTCATCCTGCATATCACGCCCCTCCAGCACCTGGACTAAGAAAACATCCAGAAGCTACAAGAGCCCTTGGCCACTGGTGGGTAGAGGTGCAAAATGAGCCTGGCTGCTGAGGCAGACAAATCCCCTGACTGGGGATGTTCGGCACATCACAGTGAGGCAGATGTCACTTACCCTCCCTGCGTCTCCATGGCGGGGAGTGCCCTCGGACCCTCAGAAACCCTTTGTTCAAGGGTAGTTCACGAAAAAGAAGAAATACTTTTGCATATTAGCAGACAATGTTTTAGCTGCTAATATAAATTTGGATTTTATAAAGTGGTGCGGGGAGGAGTATTTAAAAGGTAAAGTCGTGTAAAAAGGGATGGAGAGAAAGGACACATGAGGGCCACTGTCGAAAACTCTCAGGCCTTCACCGTTTCTTACCATACCACTGTAACTATATGAAAATCTATGTCCAAAAGCTTCACCTTTCTGGGTCTCTTAAACTGATAATTCCAGACATCGATTTTGGTATGCCATAAACCTGGGAAGATAAATTGGGAGAAATAAAGGGAGAAAAATTGAAAGACAGTGCTGCATGTTTCTGCTATCAAAAGTATGGGAAATTTTTTACTTCCTCTCAATCAATTATTTCTGATATATCATTTTTTCTGTGTCATGTTTTAATTCTCCTCTCCAAAAGAATATAAATGTCATCTAAGAATTGCCTAAATGAAATTTATGTTGAATGAAACAGCATTAGCGTTACTAGTCAGCCTTTTGAGTCAATTGAGTCTAGTTTTAATTCTGTCTATATAATTTTTAAAAATATATTACTGGACATATTAAGCCTTAGGGTTCTCATTTTGAAATTATTTTTATAGATCACCCTGCAGATTAAATAATTTGCTTAAAATACACAAACTGAGTGCTGGTTTATAATAGGCATCTCAAAATATAGATTTATTCCTCTCCCTTTCTCTTCCCCTTTCCATATATTTATTTATTTATTTATTTATTTATTTATTTATTTATTTATTTATTTATTTATTTGCTTGGGTGAGATCATAGCAGGTATTAAGAAAAAAATACAAATTTCAGATAATGCAATAAAGCACAAAACACATGCCCTCAAAAATTACTCATATCTTTACCTTTAAACTCTTTCTTCATTGTTTCTTGCCCTTGACCTCGGGAAGTTAGGAAACTTCCCGAGCGTTTTTTTCTTTATTTGTTTATTAGTTCTGTTTTGTTTTCTGAATGGTGTCTAGTTATTTCTAATAGAAAAATAAACTGTTTATGAGAATTCATTGGGAAGGAGGAGTCCATTCATCCATTTAACATTTACACATTAATCACCTTCTAGGCAATGTCCTCCTGTTAGGTATTAGGCAGGTATGGGAAGATGGGAGTGAAGGCCCAGCTCTGTAACCATAGAAACCTCCCTTGAAAACCTTCTTTAAGGACTTCCCAGAAACACCCATTTTAAGGTTATGAATTACCCCTACATCCTAAGGTACAAAGGCCATAAAGCTGCTTGCTTACACCAGCCAATGCATGTGCAGAAAGTACTCCCCTGACCTGCCCATAACGTCAGCCTCATTATATCATCATTATAATATCATACATATGACTGGAAATTTAAAAATCTAATTATAAAAGACTTCTGGGTACGCACATGAGCAGTAGGCAAATGGCTTACATGGCAGCCAACTGTCAGTCAAGGTGACCGCACATGCCATCATCTAATACCACCCTTATAATCACCCATCATGGCCCAAATGTAAACAGACTTGCCCACTTCTATGCTGTTATAGCTCTTCCTTAGTAACCTGCCCTCGCTTGAAGAGTACTCTTTTTCTGCCTCCCAAACTCCATGGGACTGCAGGCTTCCTTGGAAAGGCCCATCTCCTTCTATAATGTATTTGCAATAAATTTTACTTTTTCTAAATTTTGCTGACCTGTAATTTTCCATGCCATCAGGAAAGAACTGAGGACCCCCTCTGTGGTCCTGGGGACTTAGATTTTACATCACCTGTGCATAACTCTAGTAGTTGGGACTAATCAATGACCTAACCCTGTATTTATTAAACTTGCATTCTGGGAAAGCTGTACCATAAGCACATCAGTGTATAATACAATGACACATAGTGATACATGGTATGGAGAGAAATGAATCAGTGCAAAAGGAAGAGAGTGACAGATTTTGAGAGGGCAGGGACTGTTATTTTAG